>LOEQ01004862.1:83281-140843 GCA_001685075.1 Bramus lutescens | reverse complement strand
GAAGGAAGGAAGGAAGGAAGGAAGGAAGGAAGGAAGGAAGGAAGGAAGGATGATTCAAGCATTAGAGGGTTCCTTTCTCCCTCATACCCTAGCCAACTTTTCTATCAAAAGTTGAACTGTCTTCTGTAGCTCTCCTTTTTTGCTGTCCATAAACTATACCTATTAGTCACTTAATAGGTCTGTTGCTACTTCTTTCCATATCATTGACTGTTCAGAGTTAAAAACTTTAATGAGAGCTTATCATAGAACTATTTTCAGATGAGTTCTAAGTGGAGAATAAAGGTCATAATACCACTGCTGCAGCTAAAAGCACTTTTCTTGACATTCTCTAATTTTCACAGAGCGCTGGGGACATGGACAATTATTGAGATTATGCTTCTATAGATAAGGTGTTTTAGGCAGAATGAGTAGAATAGTGGAGGTCAACCATTGCTTGCACCAGAAATAGACACATGCCCATGAATGTTCACAGGGGTTGAGTACCATCACCAAGGCATCTTTTATCATCCTTGTCTTCCTAACATGAGAAACTCAGAGACTAATATAATATTTTCATCAATAATTGGAATTGCACTATTTAAAGAATTAGAAAAATCTCACATGATAACAATAATAATTAAAAATAATATACTGTCTCTGAACATAAGCAGTTAAAATTGACATTGATATGACAGCTTAATTTAAAAAGAAACTGTATATAACAAAGTGAGATGATTTTTAAATAAAAAAGGTTTCAATTTATGAGTCAATCATAATTATAACACAATTATATTATCCATTAATCCATTAATACTTTACCTAAAATATTTTCCTGAAGTCCATATGGAAATGCACTGGCTTTTAAATGAGGTTCACCTGTATTCTCTCCCTTGAAATCGCATCTCTTAGTCTTCTATTGACATTCAGTTTTATTTACTGGTTCTAGTTACACTTCACTGGAGTTTCTGCCATGATGACCCCCAAAAGATACCATGCAACTTCCACTTGAACCAAGGAAAAATACTTCACTAACCCTTTACTTAGGTTGTGGGGTCTGAGCGAGATGAGCAAGAGAAAATCAGGAAGAAAAGGGAGGAAAGTAGGTGTGGCATGCACAGTGTGGCAACGGATGAGCACATACACTTTCCGTTCACACAGGTTCGCAGTGCAATGCAGGTCACTGAGTAGGCATGTCTACACCATAAGGCTGCCGTCTCCAGGAGGCTTGCAAGGAGGAAATGAAAGCATCGCCTATACAACGTAAAATGGGGAATAATTTATTCTTAGCATCTTCTTACGGCACATTTTGCAATGATCTTGCTATGAAGAACTAACTCCTCTCTAACTTCATGTTCTGGTAGAGACATCTCAAAACTCAAATCTGTATCCCAAAATATGGTGCATCATTCACCTCAAAAATATAGGGACTCTCAGAGTGATCACAGCACAAATGAAAAGCAAGAGAGCAGAAGAAGACACTGTCATTGTTAACAGAGACTCCCTGAGCACAGTAATGACACAGTTCTACTTGCTAGAGGCCCCAAACTCTTGATCAGAAACTTGTCTGGCCTCCCTGACCTGGACAGACAATATGGTAAGGGATCAAGCAGGAATCAGAAAAGGTGCATGGCTTTTTACCATGGCTAAGCAGGGTAATAAACCCAAGAAAGCTAGAAATAGTGATAGGCAGAGACAAAGTATAGACCAAAGTCCTCGAGAGAGTACTGAATGTAGAATGCAAAATCAAAAAGTGGACATCAATGCTGGATTCACAGGTGTTTTCAAAATGCATAGGTGAAGAGCTTTACTAAAACCAGAAAGATGCAAAAGGAGGGTCTTAATACACATAAATAAAGTAAGATAATTTCCATTCTATTGTTTATAAGAGTTGAAAATATAGAATTATTTTGTGTCATTAAGCATGCAACAAATGGACTAGCCAGTCTCTTAAAAATACAGCACCATTGTAGATAAAAGGAATCCATAGCCAGGCTCACAAAAACCTCCTGTAAGAATGCTTTATGTGAGTTAATTGTCCTTCATCCATGTCAGACTGACAGCTACAATAAGGGTGCATTTTCTTAATAAGCACCTTACTCATTTTCTCAGTGTTTTGTACTGGGGGCCTACTATAATCAAAGAGCTGTGGCCAGGACCTCATTAAGTTGTGTTCATTAAAACTGTCAGAGCCCCTGCCTTCATGGATTTTTAGAATGCTGAATAATAAAGATGATTAATAAAAAGATATTCTTTTATAATTAGGAAGCACTGTGGATTCGATGAAAAGGGACCAAGAGAGAGAAAGCAAGGACAGACAGCAAAGAGCTTGCTTGAATGCTGCTGGCGGGAGGAGCACCTCAAGGAGTTGTCAATTAATCCATGATATGGAGTAGAAGAAAAAGCTAAGCCTAAGGAACCAGAGCTGGGGAAGGGGCCTTTTCTACGGAGGTGACAGGGATCCACAATGTTAGAGGGAGGGGTTGGCTTGATCAAAACCCTGGCAGAAGCCAGGTAGGCAGAAACGGGTGATAAACAATATTGCCTGAAATGATCCCCATCATGACTCCGGATTTCACTTCAGGTCTGCAGTGTGAGGCCACTGAAGGCTTTCATTGTTTCTGCTTAATGACTTAAAGTCACTCCACTACTTCACTGCAAGATAGACATCTCTTATCCTAATGGCCCAGAGTCTCTGGAGAGCAATTAAATGCTCCCTAAACATTCCCTGTCATCACCCTCTGTGCCCTGTCCTGATGGAGATGATGGTCACAGAGCCCGCCCAACAGTTCCCTTCTGTGTCCACCACTCTGTCTAATGTGCTTTGCCCCAAGGACAAACAGCAGGGCTGCATTTAGTAGAGCTTTGCCATTAGGCTGGAGGGAAATAAAGAAAGAAAATGCAACAGAAAGTAACTTATACTCAGTTAGACAAATATCTTCTCAGAGAAGGTCCCACTTACATTTAGAAAATCCCATGTTCAAGGAGGTCTAGCCCAGACTGAACTGAACATTCTCCAAGATAAAAATCAGATTTCCTTCACTCTGTAGCCATCCCCACCTTTTCTCCTTCACCATCCTGGAGCCAGTCAAGGACGATAACAGAATAAATTTCCTCCAGAGAAAAATGTCATCCTCTTGGTCTTCTGAGTTGCACGGTTAAGGAACAATCCTGTGAGTCTCTGCTGCACTGGAAGCAGGTGTTTCAAAGTGGAGAAAGACTGAACTCAAATACAGCTGGAAGCATTAAAGTGCCATAAAGAGTAAGCAATAAAGAGCTTATTCAAGCCTTTTCGTAGCTAAGGGTAAAGGGAGTTTTTTTTTTTGTTTTTCTTTTTTTTAGATATCCTTCCGGTAGCAGTTTTAGGCACAGTTTTATTCTAAGTCAATATTGATAATTGACACAATTCTCTCAAGGATGCTGCCAGAGCTGTGCCATCCTGTCTATCGTATAGGCCAAGTCTTAGAACCTCAGAAATATTCATCTGGAATATATGTGTCTACCATTTGCTTTTTACAACAAACATTTATTTTGACTCTTTCAAAGTAAAGGCACAGTCTGCACCAAATGTAATGATGAACCGGCCTGTTCCATCTTGGATTGAAAAGCATTTTGTAATAAAAACAAACTTGGTCCATTCCTGTTTATGTTTAAATCTATTACTATTGGGCTATGGCCAGCCAATAACCTTAATTACAAATGATTTTGTACTACCCATTTCAGGAAGTCAAGTCTTTGTTTCTAAAGGTTATTATAACCACCTGTTGTTATGACTACCTTGTTACAAATGCTTTGTTGTGACTACCTTATCATGACCATCTTGTCGTGACCACCTTATCATGACCATTTTATTATGTTCTGCTTCTATAACCCTGCCTACGTCCTACCAAATCCCCCATTTGGAAACCCCATACTTCTGAACTATAAAAGCACTTGTCTTCCCCATGTCCAGTACTGACTTCTTGAACCCCAACGTACAGGAAGGCAGCTCATGTACACAAGTGAGAAGGCTTGTTTTAATTAAATAAGCTGTGATAATTGCTGTCAGTGGTCTTTCTCCTGTAATCATCGGGTTTAACAGTAACGTATGTCTTTCCAGCTGAAACAAAAGCACAGGTAAGCAAAACCCCTTGAATCTGACTTTTCATAAGTATAAGTGTATTTACATTGGTTCCTCCTTTACCGTCTTGGTCTGGTTAATCCTTGTCACAAACCCCCGCCTGGCCACAGTTACAGCCCCACTACTTTTATTCTAGTTCTTATGCTTTTCTCATGGGAACTGTCTTTACATCCTACAGAGGGCTGCCCTACCTAGCTCTAACAGCACTGACCTAACTATGGATTTTTCCCCCTGCCTGCTCCCATGAGGACACCCAGCTTGTAAAAGCACAGCCTAGCCCAGATTTCTGTTCATCCACCACTCAAGCTTCCAGCATCACCAGAAGAAATAATCTCAGCTGCACTCGGGCAGCTTCGAGTTTTAGAAGTCAATGCCACGATGTACACACTGCAGTTTCTCTGAAGCCAAGATGGGTAAACTTGAACTACACTCAGGCTAACTTCACTACAAAGGATTTTCTAAGTTCATTAACCATTTAAAAGAATATATATTTCAATGCCAAGTTTCCTATCCTCCAGTACTTCTCTAGCATGCAAAACTTCTCTAACAATCCTCTACCCACCATCTCTGCTCCAACTTTTACCAAGTGGTTCTCAAGGTCAAGTATTTTCGAGCTGCCTCATCCCTTGACTATTGAGTGCCCCCAAGTGGCCAGTACATCAAATGCAATTAAAGAAGCTTGGGGAACTCATACCCACTGAGTCAGCTTATTTCAACATCTCCATATACCCAAGGGTTCTTCAGATATATCACTTCTAACTCCAAACTAATAATTCATTGCCCTACTCAGACAGGGAGATAAACAAAGTCAGGGTCAGACTATAAAGAATTAGACTCTTTCTATAACCTGGGCAGTGCCCTGATGAAAGCCATTCAGCATAGTAGTACACACTAAAGGGTACTATCAACAGTACAGCCACCATTTGTCACAGACATCAGAATCATAGAGGTCTGTGGCTCTATGTATCATTGACTATATTTTCTTTTACAACCCATGAAACAGAGCATGGTGGTCCTGCGCTCTCTGTTCTAGAATCCATTTAAATGAGTTCCTTAATATTTCTTCCTGTGTTAATGTATTAAGACAAAAACACAGATGCTCATCACTATGAGTAAAATTCTACTAACCCAGCCAGTTGGAAGAAGGATAACAGTCTACATAAGAAGGGCAGATGAACACCCAGTTCCTTGTTCTACAGAGAAAACCATCGCCTCCCATCACTATACTGTGAGGTTTACTAAAAAGATTCTCTAGCGACACATAGCCAAGACATTAATTTATGTGAACACAACTGTCCTCCTGGCAAGTGCAGTTATCAGCAGTTTCTTACAAAACCCATAAAGACAAACACTGCCAGTGGCCCCATCTACAAACTCACTTTCACTTATCCCAATATTATGAGTGCCAAGAAAATCGTCATTCTGTGAAGGAAGTTCTGCATACAAGAAGATGAAAAGTTTCCTTTGTGTTTAAAATATCCAGTCAGAATAGGAGAGCAAGGAAAACTTACCTTAAACACCTTCCAAGCATCCAAAAACAGTCTGTGTTTACATGGTATACTTGATTCTCTGAGATTTAGATGAGTTTCAAGTTTTATTATTAAAAATGCTATGACTTTTGTGAAATCAATGCTTTTATCTGATTTTTGTTCTTTTGAAACAGGGGCTTGTATAGCCAAAGTTTTACCCAGAACTAGCTATGTAACCAGAGCCAATGTTGGCTTTAAACTCCTGATCCTTGTGCACTAGCCTCCTGAGGGCTGGGATCACAGGATTGCTCCATCATGCCTGGATATTCAGCACATGATTTGAAGTGTTACTGCTTCCTTTAGAACTAAATTCTTGGCCCAATAATGCAATCTTTTGCATCACTTAGAAAATTTTCCAATAATTAATAAAAGTTCAAGTCCTCTAACATTGCCAACAATTCTGAATGTACTGCCCCAACTTTTGTCAATAATGAGTATCCTGAGGAAGAAATCAAGAAAACAATCCCATTTACAGTCACCACAAATAATAGTGTGCCTAGGAACCCATTTAACAAAGGAAATGAAAGATATCTACAATGAAAAAAAAGTAAACATCAAAAAAGAAACTGAAAAGACACCAGAAATACAAATGACCTGAATTCAAGATTCACCACATGGACATAGTGGCAAACATAGCATAGTCCTAAAACAAAAACAGACGCACAGAAAAATAGAATAAAGATCCAGATATAAACCATGTAGCTACAGGGACCTGGTTGGTTGGTTTGTCACAAAGATACTAAAAACATGCATTGTAGAAAAGACATTTTCATAAAGAAATGGTGCCAAGAAACTGTACACACACACACACACACAAATACAAATAAATAAATTAATAACAGAATGAAACTATATTCCCCCCCTCTCTCACTCTGTACAAAAATCAACCAGAATGGAACAAAGACAGTTTTGTAAGACATGAAACTCAGAGGTTGTTAGAAGAAAAGGGACAGTTTCACTTATGTGACCTTATAATAAAAATATGTTATTGTTCTCTAGAACAATCATATAGATATGCAATGAGTTTTAAAACTTTTATAATGGTTCAATTTGTAATGCTAGAAACTATACTGGGAACGTTCTTCATTCCTATGATAGCAATTAGAGAAAATCAAAACCACCAATTGTCTTTCTACTTTGATCTCTTATTAAAGCTGAAAGATTGTTTGGTTTTGCTGTTGTTTTTAAGTGAATATCAAGGCACTCTTTAGAAAGCCAAGTTCACTTGATAAATGTTTTTTAATTACTTTTCTGGTACCACTAATGCAAATAAAGAGACTAAAGTAGAATTATAGCATACACAAATCTTGTTTGTGCCTTTGGAAGTCACCAAAATCTAAAAGATAAAAAAGTATAGGCTTAGGGTCATTTCATAGAGAACAGAATTGTGACATATTGAGGGTCATATACTCTTGGCTATGAAACTTAGGTAACAGGCCAGGGCAGTCCTGAAAACATCCCTAGAAATGCAAATACTCTTTCTATTTTATTTTCTATTCTATTCTAATTTCAAGAAGGTGAAATAAGAATCAGTTTAACAAATGCCCCAAAGCTGGCATACAAATTAGTTTTAATGCAATATCACAAATGTGTCCTTGGTCTGTTCTCTACAAAGTTGTGTCTGTAAACATACTAGAAAGCATCCTCATAAATGCAAGAATAATAGATGCATGCTGTTTGGTGATATATTCCAGGTCTAAAAATACTTCATTTGGACCATATGCAGGAAATAACAATGCCTACACCAAACATCTAGACCAGAAGATGGTTGGAAGGCATTGCTTACAATGAATATTATAAAACAAAAGGAAGTAGTGGTATCTACCAGCTTTAGAGTAACTGTGGGCACAGGCTCCTGTGTGCTGATTGTAATACAGACATGATGATATGTATTAAAGAAATCCCATGTCCAATGTTCCTTTTTCCTTTTCCCTCTTTGGCATATAGGGACCCTTATGTGTTATTTTCTATCTTCCTGTGATATGATAGTGTCTTCTCATATTTGCAAATACATAGTAAAGTTAGGTCTTCCATAAAGAAATTTAATATTTTTTATGACTTCTGAGAGGTTATTTTGTTCTGGGGTGTTTCTGCATGGGGCAGAACATGTTGTATCTAAGGCTACAGCCAGATTCATTTAACAGTCTTGACACAGAACGTAGTGAAGCTTGCATGGTCTTTGAGCTGGCTGAAGCTCTGTATCTTCAGTGTCTGGTCATCTGAAAGACAACAACACAGTAATTTTAGGTGGAAATCTTTGTTCACACCATGCCAGCTGTCCTGGAGACTGAGGCCAAATATGGGGATTCAATAGTACCTACGTAATGACACCCAAACAAAATCACTGAGGCAAAGCTCAAAAGACTTTTTGTTTCATGCATTTAACTCTCAAGTATAACAAACCATAACTTCTGAGAATAGCAAAAAGAACCCTTAGTTCTATGTATTCCTATGTATTCCCTTCTTTGATGAATTTTTCATTCATGACTTTCCTAAAAATAAATTCAAATTTTTAATAAAATAGGTTTCAGTGACTTCCATGACTCCATCTAGAAATTATCTAGTCTACATTGCTTTTAAAACTCATCAAATTTTCAGTTGGTTTTACAAACAAGAGGGGTCATATACATAGTGCCCTATAACTTTGCAGTTTGGGGAACTCAGGGTATCAATATACACATACATATCCTTTAAGTATACAGCTATCAACTCCATAATTGTGTGTCTGGATAAGTTGCCATTTAATGTGTTATAGTTGTTGCAGGCTTTTGCTGTTATCTGTTGTGCAATCCCCATCTCCTAGGGGAGGAGGGAGTGAGAAGACATGGAGGCAACTACACAGACTCTGAGAGATTCCAAAACAGAAACCCTTTATTGTAAAAAGATTGTTTTTTTAATAGGGTTAGGGAAATCAAGTTGCCCCAGGAAAATTTTTGGTTGGTCCTTTTGAAACTGGTGGTCACTGCTGGTGTGTTGTTACTGACTAGGAGTGCGTGTCATTAGTTACTACGCTTTTGGTCCACTGATAGGTTGTTTTGGTGAATTTTGCCTGTGAGTTTGCATGCGCTTGCTTGTGTTGACATTATTGCCCTGCCTCATCTCACTCTTTTTTATTTTATTTTTATTGGGCAATCTCAGGAGGAGCCTTGAGGAGGGGAAGAAAAGAAGAAAGTGTTCAGAAGACACGGGGTGAGTGGCAACATCTGCATCTCGGTCCCAGGCCTCAGCTCCAGGTTCGAAATACTGGAAGAAGCCACCGTCTGTGAATGTTCCAATTCTGGAAAGGAAGGGGGATTCAACCACAGTCTAACAGTCAAAGCCTTTCTGTGAATTAAGAGACAGACTGGCTGCCACCCTGATGGCTCCTAACTGGTGAGTACATAACCAGATTAGTTGAAAAGAGAGGCTAGGAGCGGAAGGCCAACTGTTCACAGCCAGAGGAGCAGTCGGGACTCCCCATAAAGCAAGAGAGCCTTCAGACAATCTCGGAGAGTGGCCATGGGCAAAAGTCGTCAGTTGCTCTCAGGCCGCGAGGGGGTTCCACACCAGAATGAGGATGGAAGGGAAAGCAATGTTGGCAGACAGAGTGTGTTGCTGAGAGTGAGGGACTTCCACGGTTTGTTAGGCCACTGTCGCATGCTCACACAGTGTCTCCAGACAAAAAGGACCTGTCGGGGGGTCCTTTATTGGTTCTACCTCCTGGGTCCTTATGTGGAGGTACCGGGATGAACCGAATCATGATGAATTCCTAACCAGGAAGACAAACAGGGGAAAGAAAATAAAATGTGGGGATAGGAAAGAAAGCTCCAACTCTCCAAGGGCTTAGCAAACAAAAACAGAGGTCAACTCATCGAAAACAGCTGAAGGGGGTGAATTCAAGACACTGGCTAAAGAGTCAGGACAGGGGCAGCAGCGGAGGCAGTAAGCAAAAAAGGAAAATGCCGAAAAGAGGGGAACCAGGATCCAAAAAGCAAGCAAAAGGAAAAGGTCAAACCACATTGGGTACCAATTGTAGTTGTTGCGGATTTGTAGCTGCTGCGGATTTGTAGCTGCTGCCTCTTGCGCAATCCCTGTTTCCAGTGGGTGAGAGGACATAGAAGCAACACAGACTCCGAGAGATTCCAATACAGAAGTTCTTCATTGTGAAAATGTGAGGGGTTTTCATGGGGTTAGGGAAATTAAGCTGCTGCAGGAATGTTTTTGGTTGGTCCTTTTGAAACTGCAGTCGCTGCTTGCGCGTTGTGATTGTCTATGAACTCACTTCATTAGTTACCAGGCTTTGTTCCACTGACGGGTTTGTTTTGTCCAATTTTGCTTATTCATTGTGAGTTTGCCTGCTCTGGCTTGTGCTTGGGCTATTGCCCTGCCTCAATGTATGAGTCTAGTTTTTCCTATGTCATGCAAAACCCAAGACCTCCTCCACTGACATGAGCATATCCTTTACTCACAGGGAAAAATGAAGGCTTTGTTTCTTGTGGAAAATATGATAGTGGTTTGGTCTTCACAGCATTTCATTCAGATCTTTGACATTATCCTGGTCAAGCGTTAAGAACAGAACTCTAACTTCAGCCTTGGATATTGAGTTATTTGGACAATAATCACTCAAACATAAATACATGAAAAACTCTATACACAGAAAAAGGGAAGGGAACTATAAGCCCCGCTATGTCTTATTCTCTCAATTACTAGAATTTCCTGACCCGTTGAAATAGTGTTTTGTCTCGTCAGTCTGTATTTCAGGTGCCTCAGATATGCTCTCATTCATTAAAGATTATTTATTGGTGTGCATGCGGTCAATTTAATCAGTTGTTATTAAAAATGACCTTTTAACCCTCCCCTCAAGGAGGATTGAAGAGGAGGGGAGAGGCAGGGAGGGGAGCAGAGAAAAATGCAAAGCTCAATAAAAAAAAAACAATGAAAAAAGAAAAAAGAAGAACCAGGTGAAAATCCACACACCTATGGACACCTAATTTTCAACAAAGAAGCCAAAATTATATAATGGAAAAAATAAAGCATCTTCTTTTGGGAACCCATTCTCTTTGGATGGACACCTCTAGATACAGTTGGGAGGACGTTGGGCTTTCCCCAAAGCAATGTGTCTTACCTCTCTGAGGAGTAGATGGGGGGGCAGGTGGAGAAGATGGGAGGAGGGGAGGGAGTGGGAACTGGGATTGGTATGTAAAGTGAAAATAAATAGTTTGTTTTCATTTTTAAAAAATAAAATAAATTATAAAACTAAATAAATAAAGCATCTTCAACCAAAAATGACCTTTTAAATTAAAGCATCCTATTGCAGAATTTCGTTATTTTTATATTACATGTGTGATGGTGTTTGTGTTTCTTGAAAATGATTATTATTCATATAAATTATCTCAAATTATCATAATTAGCAATTAGCAAGACTGTATAAGAGAAAGATGAAGAGAAGAATCTCAGAGTTTTAGTTATTTCTTGTATAACTTACATGCCTATGGAAGACCTCTGCCTCTCTTCCTCACATTTGGGGGGACCCAGATTGAATATCCACCCCTCCTTACAACAGCTCTCACTTCACAATAGGAAAGGGAGAAAGAGCGAAACCATGCAGTGACTCCCAAAGCCCCTGCTAGGGAGTTACTCATCACTCCCTCTCTCATTTGATGAGCCATAGCAAGGTATAATTCAACATGTACTTATCCATGAGACAAAACTCCAAAGCCTCACCAAGCACATCACACTCCAAACTCAAGAGCTCATGATAGCTTCTTTAGCAGAACCAGTTTTTTACTTTCTTCTTTCAAAAGCATGTGAATGGAAAAGGCAAGCTCTTCTCATCCTAAGACAACAAGACAGAGACTCAGAAAGCACAGTCAACACTTTCATTTAGAAAGGAAACTTACTGTTCCCCCATTCACACAAATACCTTATGCTACCAGACAGACTTCAGAGTGCCCTGTTCTGGTGTGGAAATGATGCGCGATGGGTCCTCAGCACTGCTTCCTACTACTACTGTGGAACCAATTGGAATCCTTAACCCCTGGCTTTGCTTTCTGGGAAGCATGATTGTTCTCTTTGACCCAAGTTTACATGAACATAAGGAACTGAACCTCTTCTTGCATGTTTAGACCATAGGCTGGTAAGATTTTTAATGATATAACTCTACGCACTCAAAGACTACAATCAAAAGTGCATGCCAAGAGATTTTATTGCTTGTTCCTTCTAGATACTTCCCACTCAATTAAAAAAAATGAGACAGGGTCTCATGTAACCCAAATTGGCCTCACACTCACTTCTGTAGCAGAGGATGATCTTGAACTTCTGGCCCTCCTACTCACTTCTACCCACAGCTGCTGCTGGAAACATGTGCATTTGTGCCTGCTTTCCATGGTTTGAGGATCAAGTTCAAAGCTTTGTTCTCCTAGGTAGGCAGTGTTGAGGCTGAGCTACATCCTCACTCCTACCCCAGCTAAAATGATTCACAGAGAGTTAACAGGTTATGGGGAAGCCCTACCCATAGCTGACTCCTTATTGAAGGGAAGAACTTTAATCAATAATTTTTATACATAATTGATTGCATTTTCTAGCCAAGGTTGAAAAATCACTATTAAATGATCTGTTAAATTCAGCCATATTAACCAGCAAGCACTACTAATGGTTCCCATGTTTCTGCCTACAGCCATGAGTTCCAAGTTACTCTAGCAATCTTCATGGAAAAACGTCACAGTCCTGCACATCTAGTGCTATGATCTTTCTAGCTTCCAACCATACACTCCTCACCATTTGCGTCTCACCTTACACATGATACCAAATATTTTCAGCTTTTGTTGTACCTAGTGGTTACTTATGTTCCAGGAACTGATTTGTTTGGCTCAGGCCAATAAAGTTATGTAAAACTTGATCTCCAATCCTTAGTGGTTTACAGTTTTAACGCATTGTGTATTCTTCAAGTCTGGCATAGGTTATCCATACTCCTGCTTCACTCCACTCCAGGACTCAGGCTAAAAGCACAGCCCAATCCGCACAACTAGGTCTGATGGCAACAAAAAGCAAGGCTTACCAAACCAAGAAAGAGCTCATAAAGTCTCTACTAGGAAGAAATACAGGCTACTGCTGTTCATATGCGTTATGCAAATCAGTGTCTAGACTGTTTCCGTGGGTGTCTGCTGCTGTAGCTACACAACATAAACTAGGGGGCCTTTAAAAGAAAGAAATGAGTTCCGCAGCTTAATGGAGGCTGTGAGGTGCTATCCTGAGGCCCCGCCTGTGTTGGCTTTTTCTGATTTCCTAACTACGCCCTCCCATGGTAGAAAGGCTCTTTCGGCAGTAAATTCATACTATGCATGAGGGCTCAGGTCTCTTAAAGCCCCAAACGCCAGTGCAATAATACTGGTGATTGCCTATTAAATAGAATAAACCTGGGCCAGGAGTACAAACATTCAGAACATAGGATAAGATCTACACCAGTGTTCTCAACCTTCCAAATGCTGTTACCCTTTACTACTGTTCCTCACGGCGTGGTGACTCCAACCATAAAATTTTCGTTGCTATGTCATAACTATAGTTTTGTTACTGTTACTAATTGTGATGTAAATATCTGTTTTCTGGTGGTCTTAGGTGACCCCTGCGAAAGGTCCATTTGGCCCCCAAAAGGGTTTGTGGCTCACATACAGGTTGAGAAGCACTGATCTAAACTTAATCACTGAAAGAAGGCAGAGTAATCTTCCTGTAAGAACAGACAGTAGCCATCTTGAAAATCTATCATACTTTATTCATAGATCTAAGCCATTTCCACTTGATTGCTAGTAAGTGTGAGTTACAATGGATGGCAAGAATGGAATAAAATTCCAACCACTCAGTTTTAATATTTAAGGACTTTTGTGGCACATCATACCTTTGTTAGCAGGTGACCAAACACAGGGAAGGTGCACAGATAATTTAGACTCCCTAATTCCTCTTCTTTCTCCATGTCATTTATCTGGGTGTGTCGCTGGCTAGACAGAGTCACACTGAAGCTCATTCAGGTTGCTGGCAGACTCTAATTCCTTACAGTTAGAGGTGAGATCACCATTTTCTTTCCTGATTGAATGGACTTGAGTTGGATCAAAGGCTAAAATATTTCCCCCAAGCACAAGAACTTAAATCTTTCTTTACATATACGTTTTCATGGGGAAATGCTATAAATCAGAACATTGATTCATACAGCATCAGAAAAAAAAAAGCTTTCTCAAGCATCAATAGCTTAAGGCATCCTCTTCTGAGTGGTCTAGAAGCACATGCACTATGCACTGCACTACATGTGGTAAATATGCCTCAAGTCAAATTCTCTTTGAGCTCTGATTTTACTTTTAGCTGACATCTAAAGTAATGGACTTCTATTAATGCTTTCATATATGATTATCATTTGTTTTGCTCTAATTTGCCTTAACACAGCCCCCTCCCCTCCCTTCCCTTACATCTTGATGGTGCTCCTCTGCTCTCCCTGAAAATAGTCTCTTTTTTCTAGGTTTTTTTTTAAATTTATATTTATTTATTTATTTATTCTACATCCCAATCACAGTTTCCCTTCCCTCCTCTTCTACAATTCCCTGCCCTCTCCTCCCTTCATTACTCATCCCAAAATTCACTACTCCTCCTTTTCTGTAGAAAGGGGCAGGCCTCCCATGGATATCAACAAAACGTGACATATCAACTTGCTATAGGACTAAGCACCTCCCCATGTAATCAGGCTGGACAAGACAACCCAGTATGAGGAACAGGGTCGCCAAAGCAATCAGCACAGCCCCTGCTCCCACTGTTAGGAGTCCCACCAGAAAACAAAGCTACCCAACTGTGGCATGTATGTAGAGGGCCTAGGTGAGTTTTTAACAGCTGAGTAGTACTCCATTGTATAAATGCCCTACAATATCTTTATTCAGGCTTCAGTTGAGGGACATCTAGGTTGCTTCCAGGTTCTGCCTATTATGAATAAAGCTTCTATGAGCATAATTGAGTAAGTGTCCTTGTGGTATAGTTGAGCATCCTTTAGGCTTATGCCCAAGAGTAGTATTGCTGGGTCTTGAGGTAGATTGAGTCCCAATTTTCTGAGAAACTGCCATATTGATGCCCAAAGATGCCCAAAGTGATTGGACAAGTTTGCGCTCCCATCAGCAATAGAGAAATGCTCTCTTTGGTCCACATCCTCTCCAGCATAAGTTATCATTCGTGTTTTTAATCTTAGCCATTCTGGCAAGTGCAGAGTCATTTTGATTTGCATTTCCATGATGGTTAAGGATGTTGAACATTTCTTTAAGTGACTCTTAGTCACTTGAGACTACTCTTCTGTTGAGAATTCTCTATCTAGATCTGTACCACATTTTGAAATTGGATTATTTGAATTTTGATGTCTAGTTTCTTGAGTTCTATATTTTTAGGAAATCAGCATCCTGTCAGATGTGGGGTTGGTGAAGATCTTTTACTATTCTGTAGGCTGCAGTTTTATCCTACTGACAGTGTCCTTTGCCTTACAGAAGCTTTTCAGTTTCAGGAGATCTCATTTATTAATTGTTGCTCTCAGTGTCTGTGCTACTGATGTTCTCTATTCAGGAAGTTGTGTCCTCTGCCAATATATTTAAGGCTACTTCCCACTTTCTCTTCCATAAAGTTCAGTGTAACTAGATTTATGTTGAGGTTTTTATCCCCTTGGACTTGGGTTTGGTTCAGGGTGATAGAAATAGATCTCTTTGGATTCTTCTACATGCCAATATTCAGTTATCCCAGTATCATTTTTGAAAATATTTTCTTTTTTCCATTGTGTAATTTTGATTTCTTTCTCAAAATTCAGGTGTCTAAAGGTGTGTGGATTTATATCTGGATCTTCAGTTAGATTCCATTATTCTGTCTGCTTTTATGCCAATACCATGCTGTTTTTATTACTATAGCTCTATAGTAGAGCTTGAAATAAGAGATGGAGATACCCCTGGAGGTTCCTTTATTGTACAGGGTTGTTTCAGCTATCCTGGGTATTTTGTTTTTCCATATGAAATTTAGTATTGTTCTTCCAAGGTCTGTGAAGAATTATGCTGAAATTTTTATGAGTATTTCACTGAATCTGTATATTGCGTTTGATAAGGTACCCATTTTTACTATCTTAATCTTTCCTAACCATGAGTGTGGGAGATCTTTCCATCTTCTGAAATCATCTCTAATTTCTTTCTTCAAAGACTTGAAGTTTTTGTCTTATAGGTCTTTCATTTGCTTGGTTAGAGTTACTTTTTATATTACTTGTGGCTATTGTGAAGTGTGCTATTTCCCTGATTTTTAGAATTTTCAAATAACTGGTCCTGATTCTGAGCCTCTCCTTAACACTTCCATCTTTCAGGCTGTCACCAGAGATATAGTTATATCTTAGATATAGTTTTATCTTATATACAGTTAGATAGACTTCTATACTACAGACTCAATTCATTTGTTCTCTGTGTAAAATACTTTACAGAAAACATAAAATGGTAAGTGTAAGAATTAAGTGTGTGGAAAGAAATGTCTCAACAGATAAAACAGCTAAATTTGACCTGACAGGTGGCATCTCAAGGTCTGGCTGCAGTGGATGGGGTACAGGACTTAGCAGTGTGGTGGCCAGAGTTCTGGAGAATGCAGATTGCATGCTTTAGAGTGGGCTTTTGTAGTTAAGGATAAGGAATTAGAGAGGGGGGCTTTATTGAGGACAGAATAGGGGAAGTTAGCTGGTTTCCCAAGTTTGAAACTGCAGGGTCTTTTGTCTCTGTTTGCAATCACTAGATGTCTGCCTGGGGAGTGGTTTTGGCAGCTGCTTCACTTTGCAATCTCCAAACAGAACACTGAGCTCCCTCTATTTAGGGCTTCAGCTTTTCAGAGGAGGGATTTCTTTTAAGTGCCCTGACATGGATATATTATATGTCTAGCCATCTTAAGCTTCTAGAATACATATTAACTCATACTTTTATGCATTAATTGTTAAGTTAATAACTAGGCCCCAACAATGTTTCAAGTATTGTCCTAATGCTGTTATACATTACATGATGAGTGATTTTTTAAGAATATCAATGCTGAGCCCCATCTAATGCGAGAATGAAGACCATTCTCAGCAATCAGATGGTCGACATTCTAGAAAATGTGGACATCACTCTGAAGGGGCGCACAGTCATTGTGAAGGGCCCCAGAGGAACCCTCTGGAGGGACTTCAGTCACATCAATGTAGAGCTGAGCCTTCTTGGGAAGAAGAAGAAGAGGCTCCCGGTTGACAAATGATGGGGCAACAGGAAGGAACTGGCCATCATAGGCACCATCTGCAGCCATGTTCAAAACATGATCAAGGGTGTTACACTGGGCTTCCACTACAAGATGAGGTCCGTGTATGCTCACTTCCCCATCAAGGTCGTTATTCAGGAGAATGGATCTTTGGTTGAAATCCGAAATTTCTTGGGTGAAAAATACATCCGCAGGGTTCGGATGAGGACAGGCGTTGCTTGTTCTGTCTCTCAAGCCCAGAAGGATGAATTAATCCTTGAAGGAAATGATATTGAACTTGTTTCAAACTCGGCGGCTCTGATAAAGCAAGCCACAACAGTTAAGAACAAGGATATCAGGAAGATTTTGGATGGTATCTATGTGTCTGAAAAGGGAACAGTGCAACAAGCTAATGAGTAGACCTAAGTTACCAGCTCCAGAAACAAGATCCTGAATTTTAATGTGATTTGGGGTGTCTTTTGGGACAATAAAAGACTTGTATTAAAAAAAGAATAACAATGCTGAATAAACTCATGATCAGAGAAAGAAAATGTGCCGGGTGACTCCATCTCTAAAACTTCCATGAAATGTGATCTAATTTACAGCCAATAGGAAATCAGTGATTATGTTGGAAGGGCTATAGAAGAGGGAAGAGATTACAGAGTTAGGAGGGTTAAGATGGTTTTCAGCTTCTGAGTGTGATTGATATTTTTATTTTCATCATTATAGGAAAAGTTTCACACATAAAAACATACAAAAATTTTATAAGTTGAAATATAAAATTATGCACACATTCCATGTGCAGTCTATAGTATTCAATCATAATCAATAAGACTATTAAATACATACATATGTTTTGAAATATACCAAATGCAATGGGTTAAATCGCATCCTACAAAAATGTATATTTCAGTGTCCAAGCCTCTGGTATTTCATAATGTGCTGGATTTGGAGAGAATATCTGTGAAGAAATAAGATAAAAAATGCCTTTCAGCATGTGCATAGCTCAGTAATAGATTATTTACCTAGCATTAGTGAGATACTGGGTTCTACCCCAAGACCATAAAGAAAATAAAAGCAAAAAAGAAATAAGAATGATCTTCAGTGTGGTTTGGATCTAATCCAGTATAACACCTTCATAAAAGTAGGAGTCTAGCATACAAGCACGCATGCATGCGCGCGCACGCGCACACACACACACACACACAGGTATTGTAAATTGACACACACAAAACAAACAAATATGGCTACATAAAACCTGGCATAAATGCTCTCAAGAGAAGCTACTTTACCAATAGCTACACTCAGACAGTGAAATTATTTTTAAAATTATATTTATTTACTTGTGTGTCCATATGTGTTTCTGTAGTGTTTGCGTGTTTACAAGCATAATTTTATATACACACTTATTCATTCAATGTGGCTCTATAATAAGTAATTTCTTTTATATGACATTTCCTCCTCTGCTTCTTTATTTGTTTTACAATAATCCAACTCTTATGTTGCAATTAGAAAATGTCGTAGAATGTTATTCAGAACCATTTACAGGCTTCAATCCAATCCCAGAAGCCTAAAAACAAAGAAACCAAAGCACTTTCTACTTTTTATTCCAAAAGAAGGGTGTCTTTGTGCAAGAGGAAACAGCAATTTTGCAAAGACAACTTAAAGAAAATTGGTAAGTGTGATTTTACATCTTTCTATAAATATTCAGAAGGAAGCACGCAGATTCTCCATTGCTGATGCTGCTGTTTCAGAGATGCATGCAGCACATACAGGAAAGACTCGGTAGAACTATAAATCCATTGTTCATTAGAGATATCTTATAAATTACAAGTCAAAAGGTAATAATCAACATAAATCTCACAGGTTTTTTTTTTTTAGAAAGCTTTGCAAAGTGAGTTTTAAGTTGGCAGTGATTGTCAGCAATGTTTTTGTTAGGCACTTTCATAGGGCTTTCTTTTCTTCCTAATTACTTCTGTAACTACCAACACTTATTCAATTAGATATGTTAATAGTCCATGGATTTTTGGTACACCTGTTTCTTCCAGCTGTCTGCAAGGCTGGTTCTGTAACATCTGAACAAATTGGCGTTCCCATTTCCTACTAGAGAAACAGAAGTAACAGGGAAAGAAGTTCCAGAATTAGTATGGGGTTAAAGAGTTTAAAATGTAGACAAAGTTAGAACTCATTTATCCATTATGATAGCAATGCTGGAGGAATAAACTCCATGATATGCTCAGTGGTTACCAGAAAATAAAGATAAAAGATAGATGTCTCAAACACAGGAGATAAAAATCATCCCATGGATGTGAGATAAAGCTCTTTACCGAGCTTTAAAAACTTCATGGGGGCCTAGCTTGTTTGTGCTCAACAATATTCAAGGCCTAGACCATAAAGTCATCTTGATTATTAAAATTAGAGCAAACATCAAGGCTTTGAAAAGCTTTAAGAACATGTATGCTCATTTTTATTTAGAAAATGTTTGCTATGCTTCTTGAGGCACTCTTTCTGAATTCATAAAATACAGTCCTGAAGATAGTGTTCTTTATCTTGAGGAGATTGAACAGAAATAGAAAGAACCAGCAGATTAACTAAAGAGAATATCACTGTCGGTAGCCAGTGTGCACAGAAAAATGTTCTACACACAGGATGCTTAATCTCTTCAAAGAAACAATATTAAAATGGCATTAAATTTTAATTCATACATCTAAGAAATGTCCAGTATATTGTTATTTTACACAGGTTTTAGTGAGCACTAGAGAATGGGCACTGTAAACTGGTGCAAACTGTATTGAAATGTTGTGGACATAATTAAACACATCTTTGAACATATGAAAATTGACCTAGAAATTATGTTTTTTGGATTACATCTGAGTTATTCACAACAAGACTTCTCTGGCTGCTATTGTGCAGTTGTTTATAATGGTAAACACTGGGGAAAATTGAATTCTAACCACAAAGCATTCATTAACCAGATAATAAGGAGCAGCAGGACAGAATATTGTGCAGCCAGTAAATAGTACTGCAATGTTTCTGATGCAAGACAGCAGACCTCCTTCCTTTCCCTCTTCAGACTCAATTTTGGTAACAAGTGTTTAAAAGATGGGGGTGTGAGGCAAATACAAAAGACAGAGTTAGGATGTAGGTAGCAATAAGCAACGGGAGGTGAATGGAAAGATCTGGGGTAGAGGAGGCAGAGTGCAGGAAGCCAGGTATTAAACTCAGTTGTCATCACTGGTAATAGAAGTAAGGGGTCTACCAGTAAGTACAAATAAAGGCAAGATAGCAAAAATAAAGACGATGATGATTGATTATGATTATGATGATAGTGGCGGTGATAAAGAGTGCACTAAAACTAATCAGTAGCTAATAGTTTATCTATAGACATTTGTGAAACAATTTCTCCTCCTCTTTGGATTTATCCACGGCAGGAAGCTCTATAAAATGATAGTCATGTTGATAGGCACCTTGACTGGATTAGGTAATGCATAGGGCATTAGGATGGAATACTTTGGGGCATGTCTGTAGTAGCCTTTTCAGAAAGAATGAGCTCAGGGTGGCAGAACTTTCAGAAGTATTTGTGGTACCATTGTAAGTAGTTGGTTCTGTAGTGGAATAAAAGGAAAAAAACATAGCTGACCACCTGCATGCCTTTTTCTCCTGCTTCTCCATCTGTCTAGATGTAAGATATTCCTGACCCATGTCTTCACCACCATATTGATCTGTATTCCCTTAACCTGTGAAACAAAATAAACTTTTCCTCCCTAAAGTTGCTTCTTGTTGGGTTTCTTTCACCACAGCAGAAAAAAAAAAGGAAACCACTATCATACATGCCACAGAGAGTAAAATTAAATAGATCTATCGGCAGAAGAAGCATTAAGCGAAATCAGTCAAATATGGTATGAAAGGTACATCTTCACTGTCACAGGTGCAAGCTAAAAGCATCACTCTGCATGTAAAATGATGAAGGTGGAAGAAGACCAGAGAAGATTGAAAAGCTATAAGACAGAAGGGGTAACCTACAGAAATGATATAAAGCTGCCTGAAATGTAGATTGATGCCATGGTCCCCTTGGCTGTTGTTCACTCTCACCATTGAGTGTGCACTCTGTACTGTACAATTCACTACCTATCTTCTACACCTCTGTGTGTGTGTGTGTGTGTGTGTGTGTCTTTTCTGAATTATTATTCTAACAGATACCATAACAATCAGGGAGCCAAATGGAGTCCAAAATAAGATCATGGTGATAATAAATATGTGGAATTATTACAAGTATATCTAAACTAAAAGTAAACTTTCTCATAAGAAATCCTGGAAATGGTTAGGGGACCAAGAGTACAATACTGATGTTAATAAATATCCCCCCATTTTTTTGAGTAGACTTTCTAACTAAGCAATTTCTACCCTTATTCCAATGAAATCCTAGCAGTCCACAAACCTAAACTACAACCATAGATCATGCAATCTGACTTACTCTCACTCATTTTGACATATGAGCATATGAGAGATTTGAGAAAAGCTACACTATGCAAAACAAAGATCAAGAATTTTCTTAATTATTTATTTTATTTTTATATAATGAAATATAATCGTATAACTTCCCCCTTTTCTTTCTATTTCATACGTGTCTCTCTGTTCTCCCTCAAATTCATGACCTTTGTTTCCATTATCATTGCATGCATACATACATACATATGCACCAAAATATAACCTACTCAGTCAATATGTTACTTGTATATGTGTATATATGTTTTCATGGCTAATATTTGGACCCAGACAACCAAATTCTGTGGTCTTGCCTGGGGAAGAACACCTCTCCTGTCCCAGCATTCCTTGTTGCCTATGGTTCTTTGTGTAGGTTTGCCGTCTTGTAGACTTTTCCCTGTCCATGTTGGCATGTCCAATAGTGCCATCCTTGTCCAACTTATATTTGGGCAGTGATGTTGGGGGGGACTTTATAAGTATAGCTTCTGACATTATTAGGGGACAGGATCTCACAGCAAACTCCTTAATTTTCTGGTTCTTACAGTTTTTCTACCTCCTCTTCCACAGTGTTTCCTGAACCTTCAGGGCAGGAGTGGTATTGCAGACGTGTAGATTGAAACTGGGTTCCACATCTCAGCAATTCAATTGGTTGTGATTTTCTGTAATCATGTTTATCTGTCACACTGAGAGGCTTCCTCAATAAGGGGTGAGAACTACACTTAACTGTAAGAAATTTTAAAATGAAAAAAAGCAACGATAGCCCCTAAAAAGTAATAAAAATGACAAAGAAAGACATTCAAGTTAGTCTTATTTAAGAAAACAGCCCTTCTAGCGAGTAAAATATTGCACCATAAATGTAAAAATAAACCAGAAAATAAGCAATCTCTGGAAAACTTAAAGTTTCAGTTTGACAAAAAGAATCAAGCACATCCCTGCTGCAGAGTCATCTTTCATTGCTGTGATTGTTTCTTAGATACAAAAGCTGCAGGCAGTGCGTGCAGATTATGAGGAATACCTTGGGCTCTGCTGAGGTCTTGGGGGAGATGCCTATTCCCCTGGGATGGCTATGACACTATAGATGGCAGAAACAAGCTCAGCAATGTGAAGCATTAACGTCGGGCAGACAGGAGCAGTGCAGGTCTCCTGGCAGTGTAAGAGCCTGGCAATGAGGGAAACTCCCAAATAACTTCAGAGAAAACAGTTAGAAGACTTGATCTATCCTGGCCCTGTAGACCAGTAACTCTTCAAACCGAAAACATCTGAGGAATTTTTAAGTTTCTCACTGTCAAGATCAGAAGTCTATAAATGAGATAAAAACCACTAACTTCTGAGAAGGCTTGCCAGTTGATCTTAGTGCAGGCTGAGTTTGAGAACTGGTGTTCTAGCTACTTTCAATAGAAGAAATGCACCTAGAAATCTGTTACAAAACTGTAAATCAAAAGGTAGAGAGGTGAATCGGTCCATAAAGTGTCTGCTGGACAAACATGAGAAAGCAATTTCAGATTCCTAGCACACATGTAAAAGCACACTGTTGTGATACACCAACAACCCCAGAGCTGGGGCAGCACGGGTGGGGGAACATTAATCTCTGAAGCTTATTTTCTCACCAAGAGTCTACTGAGAGTCTAGCTCCAAGTATAATTAAAGATTATACTTATACAATACAATAATTATAACAATAGAAATAACGTAAAGAACAATGAAGGAAGATACTGGTGTTGACATTTGGCATCCAGGCACACATGCACATACCCATGTGAATATGTATAACCATCACACACGTACACTTGGACATTCACACACACAAATGATAAACTAGGCTGTATTTCAAACACCCTGAGTCAGAATTTATATTTCAACAAGATACTCAGGTATTTGTGTATACATAAATGATACGTTCTATATTGAGCATAAGGACTAGAAACCCAGACCATTAAACCAAGCCTGTGCCCTAGGCATTGATTCCCCTAAGGTAATTTCCTATGTAATTAATAAGCTTAAGATATCTGCCCTAGGTATCAAAATTCAGGTGACCAGAATAGAAAACTACCAAAACATTATCCACTGCATCATTGACCTTCAGGGAATGAATCTGCTATAATTCTAGCCTCAGGTTCAGAACGAGACAGGAGTGGATGAAGAAAGGCAGACACATGAGTGAATGGAAAGAAAGAGCCAGCCAAGGATGTTTTACTAACATAAAACATTGAGAACACTTGAGATGCATTTACAAAACAAATGATTTTTAACACAGGGAAAGCATTTCTTATGGTTGTGTTTTGACATGAATTGGAGATAATGTTAGCGGCTAGAAACTTCCATGCCAATTGACTATAAAGTATAGACATCTCTCACAGAGATGGATCTTAAGAGATTAAAGGCTTGGGTCATAAATTATGATCTCCTTGTACCCCAGAAGAACATATTAATTAGTAAACTTTAGAACCTGAGAATGAGGCTTTATTTAGAAATGAGGTCTTCCCAGATAAGATGGTATCCATATAGAGCACTGTTTTTCAACATGTCAGTCATGTATCAGACATTTACATTATGATTCATAACAGTAGCCAAAATAAAGTTATGAAGTACCAACAAAAGTAATTCTATGGTTCTGGGTCACCCCAACACGGAACTTGTTTAAAGGGTCACGTCATTAGGAAGGTTGAGAACCACTGTTCTAGAGTTTGATGTCTAACAGCCAGTGTCTTCACAGGCAGAAGGAGGTAGGAAGACACTGAGGAAACAGGAACGAAAACCCAAAGAGAAAGGAAACCATGATACTGAATTAATCCTTAACAATTCCACCTGAAGCAGGAATAACATGTAAGGATTCTTTTGGAAGCTATGGAGGCAAGCCTAACTGACACCTTAATTTCATGTTTCTAGAATTGCTATATGAACAAAAAGATCACGTGGCTTCTCATTAAAAGTTCCATGTGTAAAGACCGACCTCTTTGCTTCAGAAACAGAAGAAAAGCACTGAGCACCTTGACTGAAAAGTTTGGCGCTAGAATTTAGTGGACTAGATTTTAAGTTTCAAGGACTTCAACATAAAGTATGTGTTTTTGCTGTTTGGGTTGGTGTTTTGGCTGTGTCATCCTTGTTCTCAATGTCGTTGCTTTTGCTATTGTTTTATTGTTGTTGTTTTGTTTTGTTTTGTTTTTTAGCTAAGTAACACTACAGTCCCCAGGACAAATGCAAGAGTGCAGGAAGTAGATGAGCTCACACCTGTCATCATAGCACTGAGAAGACAGGAGCAAGAAGATTATCATAGATTCAGGCCAGCCTGGGCCATATAAATGAGTTTAAAGTCGAAATTCTCGTGAGATGTTCTATTTCCAAAGTAGAATTGCAGATGATAAACCACCATATATGAGGTTCTGAATCTGAGAAAAATAGTGAGAAGAATATGTGTATCCAAACCACCAATGATTCAGAGATGTCAAGGTAATTACAAAATGAGAGGTCAATGACATGCAATTTATCTTAGAAAAAAAGTTAAGTCTAACTTGACAATGAAAATAAGAGAAGTGCCAGATAGTTGATACTAGAAATTTACTGGAAAATTTTTTGGATTAAGAAAGGTGACATATGAGCCCCAGATACACATATATATCCTACATTTTATGTATAAAAAAAGAATAACTATTCATTCACCCCAACTCTTTCATTTATAAATTCATTATTCTCATTAGAGCATACCCCCAAACCTTTTTCTTTGTTTATCCTGCTTTGAAAATTCTGTAAGTGACCACTTTTTATTGCTTTTACATTAAGGAAATTTTCATTAACGTAGAAATTGTTTTTTCTTCAAAACATTGCATTTGAGATCCTTTAACATATTTTGGGACTGGGAAGCAACCATTAGTTCTCATTGTGAGCTCAAGCACATGATTGAACAATTACATTCTTCTCCTAGATTTTTATACTACTAACAAGTAGGTTACTGCTGCCATTTCTTAGCAGGGTGTGAGAATGGCAGATGTCAGCATAACTGATTTCATTTTACCTACTGTTAACTGATAATTCCTCATCTTCAATTCTTAAAACATCTGCCCATAGAAGGTAAAAGGAGGCAGTGAAACAAGTTAATGTTATCACCTGTGATTAAAAAACATGGGAAAGGTATCAATATTATAGAAACCTGTAGTGCAAGCATCTCTTTTCTGAAGGATTTTTTATTGAAATGCATTACATGAAAGTGAATGCAAATAAGTCTATATAAAATCCTTTCTCATCATGAGGGCTCTTGGTTCTTTCTCAATTTAAGTTCGTCTGGCCTCAGAGGCAAGAACTTGTGAGAGAAATGAAAATGGACTTCAATGTGACAATTTTTCCTTGTTTCTTTGAAATAATGTGCTATAATACTAAATGTTCAATAATGATTATACAGCTTTGAATAGATATTCTCCTCACAATGATCCATTTTCATTTATGTTCTTCATAAATGAATATGACCGTAGACAGACTCCAATATAGCTCCTGATATCCCTACCTCCTGGTGGGTTTGGGATGGCATACTCCCTCCATCACTAGAGTATGAAAATAATCAATGATTTGTTTTCCAGAGCACAGGAGAAGTGGTGGTACGCCATTCTCAGGAGCTTGCTCCGTTAGATAGCAATTTTCCTTTTGTGAGCAGCCCCTGTATGTTGATGTTCCGTCTTGCAGCTCTGGACATAGTGCTCTGCCATCTGGAGAGGGCCACATGGCAAAGAACTGAAGGCAGCTTTCAGCCAACAGACATCAGGGGTCCAAAGCCCTCAAGCCTGATATTGTACAAGGAACTAGGTACTGCCAGCATCCACATGGGTTTAGAAATATGCTCTCCCTGAGTCAAGTTTCAAATGCAATCCCAGGCCCATATAAAACCTTGATGGATATTTATAAGGAAGCCTGAAGCAGAAGAACAAGCTGAGATATGCTTAGATTCCTGTCCCACAGAACACATGCTACCTTAAGTCACTACATTTTTTTGTAATTTACTTTTTTCTTCTTTTTCATTGATTTTTATTGAGCTCTACATTTTCCTCTGCTCCCCTCCCTGCCTCTCTCCTCCCCTTCAACTCCCCCATGGTCCCCATGCTCCCAATTTACTCAGGAGATCTTGTCTTTTTCTACTACCCATGTAGATTACTTTTTAGCAATAGGTAAATACTACACTATGTTTCCTTCTCCAATGAAAGCATTTCTACCAGAAAACCATCTCAAAGAAATATAAGTAGCTTTAACTTAACACCTGCTTTATTGGAATATAATTGACTTTTATCAAGGGAATATTATTTAAAAAAAACCAATAGAATTCTCTAAGATTTTTTTTCCACCTGCATCTACTACAATGGATCATTCTTATAAGGTGTCCTTTGAAGTACCATATAAGCAGAGACTGTAAGGGTGGTTCTCATTAGTGTTAGGGGAGTTTTTCAGAAAAAAAAGTAAGTCAGAAGGAGACGGAAGGATGCCAAGCAAGAAACAGTTCCTCAACTAGAGACTTTGATCCTGTTTCTTTTTGAATCTCTAAAGAAGAAAAAAATATTTGAGAACTCATACATCTTTAGTAAAGATAGACAGCTATTTTGTTTTCTGTGTGAACTTGTCATTGGCCAATACCTCTATCGGGGGAGATGAGAAGTGGTGAGAAGATATAAGTGAAGAAGAGAGCTGCATCCTGGGCAGTAGACACTCATAGCAACTGAGGAAGTTTAAAACTATTCGTTGAAGGGCAAGGACTAATAGCTTCCACTGTAAAAGATAAATTGGACAAGGCCCTTGGTTGCATCTCTAGCACCATATAAACCAGATGTGGTGGTGCATGTCTGTAATCCCAGCACTTGGAAGAGATGGGCAAGAGTAACAGAAGTTCAGAGTGTTACCTTGGAAAATGTTCCAACCTCTGCTATGCATAACAAATAGTATTAAACATTGATAATTGGAAATATATGTAGTTTCGTTGCTATGGATATCTTCTTCCATATCATTGACTTTTGGTGGTTTTTCTGCTCAGCTGATGTGTGAATATTCAAAACTGCTTTTATCCCATATTTTACAGGCTTAATATGATGTGGCCATGGTAATTTGAATGAGAATGACTCCCATAGGCTCATATATTTGAATGCTTGATTTCAAGTTGGTGAAACACTTTGAGAAGGATTAGGAGATGTGAACTTGTTGGAGGAGGTATATCACAGGGCTTGGGCTTTGAGGCTTCAAAAGGTCAAGCCATTCCTAGTTAGTTCTCTCTATGTCTCATACCTGAGGATCAGGATATAAGCTCTCAGCTACTGCTCCAGTGCTGTGCCTGGCTGCCCACAGGTAGGCTCTCTGCCATGATGATAATTGACTCTAACCCTCTGGAACCATCAGCCCAAATAAAGATTTTCTTCTAGAAGTTGCCTTAGTCATGGTATCTTATCACAACAATAGAAAAGTAATTAAAATGTATGGTGTGTAGTTTTATAAATGTATTCTTCATGGGTAACTATAGATTGTCTTATTTCTGAAAAAAAAAACTTACCCATTACCCATCTCTTACCCCCAAATTACAACCTGTCAGAACTCATGAGTTAAGAGTCTGAGCTTTCTACTTCAGGATGAAAAACAAGACTGTCTGACATGGAATATGGGTTGCCAGTCCCATTCCTAATTTATTCCAGCACACATGTCTGAGAAAGAAGCCCAACTACTCTGGCTATCTTCCCACAGTGACACTGGGTTGCCTGGCAAGGATTTAACTGTCATGGCAGTAGTATCCAGAGTTACTCAGCCAGAGGAAAATTGTTTCCTAAAGGAACCCTAAGCCCCTCTATTCAATTTTCCCTTAAGGCCTGAAGGACTCAATCCTCTGAGCTCATGCTAAGCAAGACCTCTTCAAAAATGATAGCCTGTGTTCATACGAGAGACGGAAATTTTCAATTATGTTGCCTCCCAGAATGCATTTTAAGGAAAAACAGAACACAGTCGGTTTTGCATGCTTGTTAAATACTAGCTCTTTTCTCCCAAGCTCCGTGGGTTTCTCTCACTTTATCCCTTTAATGCAAATAAGCAGGCCATTTCTATTCTTCTCCAAGATAAGAAATGGAGCCTCCCTGGATGGGAAAGGCTCCCCTTTGGAGTTTGCTTTTAAAATTATATTTGGGAACACTTGAATTTGACACTTTAAACTTTCAAGAACGCTTTCGCAGCCATTGCTTCATTTGACTGCTAGCGCAGCTTATGAAGTAGACAGGTGTTACAGCCTCCAATTTACCGAGTAGGGTACAGGGTTTTCCTAGCTTCTTAAAACCATACTGCCCAAGCAAAAGGGAGACAAGAATCAGATTCTTTGCTTTTTGTCTGATGTCTTCATTCTTCTTGAACGCTGATTTCCCACTGTCAGCAGCAGGCCATCCCCACTTCTTCCCTCATCCTGGGGGTGTCTGCTTTATCATGTTTTTTCTACTTGGTGATCATGCAAACTCACAACAGGCTCTAGCAATACCCCCATTTAATATCACTCAATCCTGATACCCCTTCAAGCATTTTCACGTTTGCTAATGAGGACCTGTCTTAATTGCCTAACCGGGACATGTTATTTTGCCAGTGTGACTCCAAGATGCTTGGATGAATCTCAAACCTGGTGTGTTATTTCAGTTTATTTGAATTTCATTGTATTACCCTTTTGCTTTATTTCCATTGTACTTCAAAGCAGTCCTTAGCATGTGTAATATCACTTAAATAACACACAGTGCTGCAGAATAAAAGCTCCCTAAACATTCTCTGTGCAACCTCGGGAGGCCCCTTCCAAACCGAAGGGCTGTGAATCTTGTCTGCGGGTTCTGCTGTTAATTTTGATCTGAAGGCGTGTTTAATGGTTTTTCAGTGTCTATTGTAAAGGGAGTATTTACTCGAAATGATGCCTGCTTATATTATTTCTTTACCAACTTGCTCCCAGCAACAAGAAAATCTGCTTGTACCTCTCCATCCAGATCCTCCCTGGAAAGGAGATGATTTCTGTTTGTCTATTGCAGGAAGTATTTTAATTTACTTGATAGTCTTTAAAGTTCATCCAGAAGGACAAACAACACATTGAATGATTCCCAGCCTTTTCCCCTAACAAAAAACATTTTTAATATTGCACTCCTGGATTTGAAATATTTCATGTCAAATGCCACATTGACAAAGGAATTCTTCATGTTCCTGGCTTTTTTCTAGTAACAGCAAACATGCTTAAAAATAGGAAACTCATTGAGCATCTAATGTGCTGGATACTATTACAATGATCTACATGGACTTCTTTAACCTGTTCAATACTGCAAAGGAAGAGAAGTGTATTCGATTTCCATTTTCTAATAAGAGATATATTCTCATGAGGCACTCAGCAACATGAAGGAGCTGGGATCTGATAACAAGTAGATCAGTTTCACAGACAGAATTCTTAGTCTCTGCTGTGCTATTTTGCATTCATAATATCCACTTAGGAGCAATCAGTGAAAGCATATCTTTTTCTTGTTTCATAAAGGTGGGATTTATGAAGGTTTGATTTTCTTCAGTGGGCAGACACCATAATGTAAACCTCAATCTCCTGGGATCATAAACTTAGACACCGAAAAAATCCCACCCTTCTCTTCATCAGCTTTAATCCCTTGTGCATATCTTTTAAATTCTCAAGTCTCCAATTCTTAGTATAATAACAAAAATAAGATTTATCACTCAAAGGGAAATCTTCATTTATGTCATATATTACCTTAAGAATCCTTCATGACACAGTCTAATATACACCAGACATTGTTGGTAGCTATTGTCTTGCAAAAACAAATGGGATGAGATCATCCTTCTGAAGGAATTCTGGGTTTAGGTTGGTGTTGTGGGGTTTTCATGCACTACTGCAGGCATATGCCTTTAGAAACTCCATGTTCTGCGCAGAGTTGAGGGAAAGAACCAGGTCACTTGTGCTTTGGAAAATAAGCAGTCATGAAACCATTATGGAAAATACAATTTCTGAAAGAAATTTTGAAAGATCAGATACAAAGCAGTGGAGACGACGTATAAATAAAACCATGAAGGTTCAAAGGCAAAGTAGAGAACCTAATTCCAAGCACTTTCACAGCCCCTGGGTGGGCATGTGGAAGGAAGATCGAACACTACACAGGTTCTAGAACTGAATAGTAAGTGACCAGTCAAGTGTCTTTGAGATTCCAAAGCACTGCACACAGGGAAATGGTGTGCAGGATGGTCGTTACTGAGGATACGGCCAGTACTGCTCATTCGTGAAGACTGAGAACTCGTTACGTTTCTCTTTGGGAGAACATCCGGGGGTAGGAAGAACATCAGAACATGCACACTTAGAATATAGAAGCCCCTAAAAAAGCTCAGAGCTCTTCATTGTTTGTCTCCTGGCACTTCTCTAGAAACACGTGAAATGGTCAAACCAGGATTTCTATATCTCTTCTCACCCAAGACTTCAAATTAACAGCAATGTCTCACTGCGCTGAAGAAGCTATGGCTGTGCTCATACAGAAGCCTGGAGAAATCCAAGAGGCCTAAGGCAAACTGGGCAGAAGCCTGTCGGCCTCCTTCCTCAGAAAGTCAAGGCGATGAAGACTAGATCCAGGAATATTTAAATAACTGCCTCAATATTCTACTTCACTTTCATTTTCTAAATGAGACTGGAAATGATTTTCAGAATATTTTAATTCAAGTGTCCTGGAAACACATTTATTCTCCATTCTCTCCTCGACCCTCCATTTCATTTATTTATTTATTTTTGAGAATTTCAGTGAAAAGCAGGACTATGCATTGTCTGGGGAAATTACACTGGCACAACAAAGCTGTGGTTTCAATGGGCACAGGTGGGAAGACGGCAGCTGTTGCCTGGCTAGCCAAACGTGTATATTGTTAAATAAAAGAAACTTGTGTATAAATAGACCGAAATGATAGCTTTCCTGAATAACTGAGATAATTGATATAATTCTCCTCCTTCAGTTTGTGGGTATGAGCAGAAGGTCTGAGGCTTCTAGAGCTGCTGCTGGATTTCTTTGGTTTTCACCTTACGGGATGTTGGTAAATGTGCTTGTACCAGGCTTACTTAGCTTGGTGACTTGATTTGAAGGTGAGTTAACAAAATCCTCAAGATAATAAGGCACCCATTGATGATGGTGTCACATGTGCAATCAATGTTACATCTTATAAAATACCAAAAGCAAGATTCGCAGAATACTGATTACTTAATAGGCACCAGCAGTCTTTGCATGACAATGGTGAAGCCTTGTGTCATGCCAGCGATCACTAAATTGGGGCTGAATAGGTAATACGTTTGTAAACTTTGCTAACGGTTCAACTTAGACACATAGAAATATATAATTCTTAGCTATTATCTAAAGTCCCAAACTTTATAAAATTATTCATAGTAATAATAAATTTTCTTTCAATTTTATGCTTGAAAATGATTACTACCATGGATGTTCCTTTCAGGTAACTTTCCAAATAGAATATACTTAGGATCACAGGTGGCCTCTGCTTTCCTGTCTCTCTTCCCAAGATGTATCAGACACATGGAAGAGATGATGTGCTTTGATCACACTGCCAGGGGAAGAGGAAGGTGAGAACAAGACCTTATGACCTCCTGCTTATCCTTGGGCTTACAGTGGCTCACATCACCTACAGATGCCTAACTCCTGCTGGCATTTACAGCTGCCTGTAGAACTAGTGTTTTGGAGTCTCTAAACTTGATCCAGGACTACTGTTTAATCACTGAGTGGCTTAGCCTGTGGCACCTTTGTCTACTCAACCAGCTTTACAGACCATGCTGAAGTTTGCTGCAGTGACCTGCCTCACCTCTCTCCTGACTTGAAACTATGCCCAACCCATTGCAAATCAACTTAGTATCAGCATCACACAGGAACTTCAGTCAGCTTCCCCAGGCTCATATGTACCCTGACAACAGACCACTGCCTAACAACAGTACCCTTTGCCCTGGGTTTCTTTCATCTATCTAAACCAATTGCCTGGTGTCCGAGCCTTTGCCTGGAAATGGAAATTACAAGATATCTTTCCATCTGTCTGCCTGTCTATCTATCCCCCTTCTCCCAGTATCCATGCTTCAATTATCCTACAGACTTCCTAAAACATGACTAACCTGAGGGATGGGGTAGCCACCTTAATTAAACAGGAAATGTTCAAGAATTGAGTATATCCTCAGCAAGATGTTCCTTCCTTGCCTTTGAAAAGCCAGAGGTCATTTGGCCACATTGATTTCATTTATTCAAGTCATTGTTGGGGGAAGGGTTGCTTGTTCTTCCCGGCTGCCCAGTAATGAAATAACCACTCAGAAAACCATATTATTTGCAATACTGTTTGGCCGATAATTTAAGCATATTTTTTGCTATACTCATATCCTCAACTAACCCGTATCTATTATTCTGTATATCGTCACGTGGCTGTGGCTTGCAGGCTAAAGTTCTGACCAGTGTCTGTCTCTTGCAGCTCCGTAGTGTCTCTCTGACTCTGCCCTTCTTTCTCCCAGCATACAGCCTAGCTTTCCCTGCCTACCTAAGTTCTGTCTTGCTATAGGTCCAAAGAAGTTTCTTTCTTCATTAATGGTAATCACAGCACACAGAGGGGACTCCCACATCAATACATGACAAGTGCTGTTCCAGGGATGGCATCTCAGATATGGAAAATAGATCACTAGAGAGTTACATCTCCTCCAGTGGGTATGTGATGAGCAGGGACACAATCACAAAATAGTCTGCCATGACCAAGGAGGCACAATGCTCCAGGGATCACAGGCAGGACACATACTATATTCAGCAGACCAGGGAAGGCCGCCTGATGAGGTGATGCTGGAGCAGAAACTCAGGAAAGAAAAAGGAACTCCTTAGGAAATGAGAGTAAGAATACTCCGTGTGCGGAGGCAGCACCGGCACCACATAAAGTCAGGGAAGCCTAAGACAGTGTGTCTCATTAGGGGACCTGCCAAGCTACTTGGTATGGCTACCCTATACATCTTGTGCACTCCTCCATCTCTTACCCTCCCGAGGAGCTTTGATTTGAGCTTGATTTCCCACAGCTGTGAGCAAAGGTTTAAAAAGACAGGCAGAAATGAAGAGGGTCGTACGGAATGAGAAACCTGTGGGTGGATACTTTCAGGAGATGAAAGTAGAGAGATGTTATAATATTCTGTAAAAGAATGTGGTTTTGCTCCTGAAGACATCAGGCTCCTCTTAGTTTCAAACAGCAGAATAACTGGCTATTGTTACTGGTTTCTTTCTTTTTCTCGGATTTTTGAAAAAAATATTCTCTACCAATTAGTGAGTGGTAGGAATGGTAAATAATACAGGAAGATTCCAGCATTCATAAATGTCACATGAACAAGGCAGTCTGCCTAAAGAGTGCATTGTTCAAACTATAGAATAATTGGGAAAGAATATTATTGAATATTTTGGCTATGGCACACTATCTGTCTTTGTTCCCACTTCTACATAAATGAGAATTCTTTAAATTGTGCACATTCCACATTTATTTAGACCAAGGACAAATGGATCATATAAATTAGGGAAAATTATTCCAGTGCAGGAAAGTACTCTCAGTATAGCAGAAAAAGAAAATATGTTCAGAAAATGATAAAGCAATGAATGCTCCATATATTGCTAAGATAAAGCACCTTAGAAATCATGCTGTTTCAACTTGTGTTCTTAGGAGTGGATGAGGCTTGCTTTCCTACAAATGTTTATGAAGGTCACTAGAACTTTTTCTGCCCACTGTAACTGGGAGAAAATAATTAGATGGAAAAATGAGCAAATTGATTTTAAAATACATCAATGTTATAATTAGTCAGGGGTATTATGCCTGTGGCATGTAAAAAATAATTTGAAATATTGTTTCTTTTATGCCTATTGTTCCCAGTAAAGTATCGTTATTCCTCTATTTTAGAAGGAAAAAGTCTACCCTTTCCCCTTAATATGCTAACCAACACATTTCTTTAGACATAGATTGAACATGTATTATTTATTCTTCATGTGAAGATATAACTAGATGTGTTCCCCTTCACTGTCAAGTCCAAGAGAGAGAGGTGGAAGATGGCATGGGGACCAACTAGAGGAAATGTGGAATAAGGTAACTCTACTTACTAAAGACCAATGGGATCGTTTTAAACCCAAAGGTCAGGCGCAGAATAGACAGTGTTACTAAAGGGTTGGAGGGACTGGTGCCGAGTTCTCTAGACACTGTGGGACTTAGAAGTCTCCCTTGCATAGTGTTGTCTGCATAAGAGAAAGTATGAAGGCACATGGGCTGGATTCGGGAATAACCAGCCAGGAGACCATTTTAAACTCAGAACAATATCTGACATAAGATCAGTTTTTGACCCAGACTGAGAGTCCAAAGCATCATTTCTTGGAAAAGACAAAAATATAAAAGACAAACTCAGTGTGTCTTTTAAAATATTGGCAGGAAAGTTCATCCTATACAAGACTGCGTACTCACAAATTCTGGTACCTGCTATGCAAACCCTTCATATTTCAGCATCCATTGTCTCCCTGCTTGATATGGAATTCATTCCCAGAAAATAATTAAGACAATCAAAGGACATAATGAAGCTTCTCATCCCTTCTCCATGAAAAATACATATATTCCAGTTACACCTATCTGACATTAATATAGGACATTAGATACAATAGTAAAGAATACATGAATGAGTGTGTGTCTGATCTTGTATGCATCACTTACCTCATCTCTAATTACTCCACCAGTGCTTCCTCCTTAAAAAAGAATAAGGTTTGCAGGTAGTTAGACTTATTTGTAAAGATATTAAGATGTCATCTTGACATATAATATTTCTAATAAAAACTTATTTGAAAACTTCACTTGCAACTTGAGAATGGAGGAGTTTGCTCCACAGTGAAGCATAGAGAAGAGAATTGGTGAGGGCAGCATAAGGTCCTCATCTATTCTAGTTTGCTTCCTGTTGCTATGAAAGATGCCATGATCAAAAGCATATTGGGAAGGAAGGTGCTTGTTTGACTTAGGCTACAGTCCATAATCTGAGGAAGTCAAAACAGGAAGTCAAGAAGCAGTAACTATGGAGAAGTGTTGCCTGCTGGCTTGCTACCAGGCTTATATTGTTACCTTCCTTATACAGTCCAGGCCCACTTGCTTAGAAATGGTACTGCTCTCATGGTAGGGGTTTCCTACATCAAATAGAATCAAGAAAATCCTTCACAGTCATGACTATTGGTTAATCCAATGGAGACAATAGCCCAATGAAGGTTCCTTCTTATGTGTATCAAGTTGATACTGAAGCTATCCATTGCATCATCTGATTTCTGAACATGCTAGAGCTCTGTTTATAGGAGAAATAAACTTATGTTCACCTGCCTACATGACATTTTGTTCATAAAGGAAATTAGACTAGAATCGGGCTCATTCATTCAAATGAGACACTTCCTCACAAGGACAGCCCCTTTGCTCATCCTTGGAGTCAAAGAGAACCTTCTTCATCAGTGTTCATGAATTCCAACAAGTATGACTCCTTGAGAATTAGAAATCTGAAGAACAGCTAATGTCAGTGCCCTAAGCAAGCTCAATGAGGCTCCCAGGGATGCCAATGACAATATGTCTCTGACCCAAATGACTCAGAGAATGACAGCTGAAGGCAAATGGCACACAGAACAGAGGACAGACAATGCACTGCTGGGGAGGAGGTGACTTTACCTCCAAACACTACAGGCACAGCAAAGTCTCCCTTCTGTAACTGTCAGAAATAATTTCTTCCAGGAAGCAAACTTGATTTGCAAGAACTTCAATTTTGTTTCTGCTCAGTCCCTGGTGTCTGGCACTCCATTAGTGTTCCATAAACACTTGTGGAATAAATTTTGGATGTCTTTAGAGGGACTAATTACCAACAACTCAGAGAGTACTTGAGCTACTGCAACGTGATCATTAAAATATTTGTGCTACAACCTTGCAGAACCAGATGAAATGGGTTGTTTCTGTTTTTTAGGCAGCTCAATTTAATTTTTGCTACTCTATAGGAATGAAGATAAAGTCTGTGTGAGTGGGGATTGGGCATCATTTCTGGTGTGGGTAATCCAGAGAGCTGTATAATGCTTCTGATTCTTTGTTGTGGAGGTAGAGGCTGTTTCTTCCAACTTCTCAACCTCACTAATCAAATGAAGTGTGACTTTGGGCAGTCTGAGAGCTCTCCAAAGTTCCATTTTCCTCTGTGAGATGCTTAAATACCAAGGCTCAGCAATGCCCAAAGCCTTCTTTGAATCAAAGACTCCTTACATGACTCTGTACTAAAGCTCTGATATTCTTCATCAAACAAGTCCTCAGTATAAGGTGCCTATTTAAAATGCAAATATATTGCCTTGAAGGGGTGACATATTAATCCATTACCAGCTGTTAATACTATAACACAAATTACTTTATCAGTCAGTCACTGAGCAGACTTTTCCTCAGGAAATGATGCATAGGACAGATTTTCTCAACTTTTTGCCTAGCTCAGATTATGATTTATTATAAACACAAAAAGAAATTTCAACAGTGATAAAAAAGCTAAAGGAAACACTAAACCCCACCCCCATCATCCTGTCACAATTAACTTAAATCTGATATTCATGTGGATACCTTTCAGTTTCTATCAAAAATCCAAATCAGTTTCAATTCCAATGTTTTCTCTTTGTTCTGAACAATAGTGACTCATTCTTATTAATATCATAGTACATACCAGGTTCCAACCCAGAAACCCTTTGAGAAAAGAAATTGTATCATTTTCACAGCAGCTAAAGAAGTAGGTATTGTTTTTAATCCTCATTTGACAGATACTGAAACTGAGATCTCAAGAAGTTAAGTAGTTTGTCAAGCCAGAAAATGTTTAATTCAAAACCAAGCATTTGGCTCTGACACCAGTCTTCCAATCCCTGGAACATTCCATGTACCAGTCAGGAAAATGAGGCTTCCTTAGTTCATTAGTGTGTTTTCGGTTCTACAGCATGTTTCAGTTTGAGCAGGCTGCCTGAGTCTCCTTAATTGAATACCATTAATGACAGACACACTCTCCTAGCTGACACAGTATAACTTTGGGGTTGTTATGTTCAGTTTACAATTTTGATATCCAAGAAGACAATTTACTCAAATCCAAATCATAAAGGATGAATGCATGTTATGAATTCAGATCTTCCGACTCCAAATTCAGCACATTTGCTTATATTTGTATCTCATTCTTGAGAAAATTTCTCCATATAGTTTAAATAAACAATATAATTAGAACACTGCTGTACTTGATAAAGTCATCCACAAATATTTTGTCCTATTCCTAGGTAATTCTCATAATTATCTCTACTCTGGCAGGCCAATAAAACCCTGGGACAATATATCATAATATACTTAAGCTCTCTGGTAAAATCCGTTGTTTCCATTTACTTTGTTGCTGTATAAATGTCAGAATAAAGATATGAATGCAGCATGATTCTTCTACTGCAGTATTTATGAGTCAGAGTCACTCACATGCAGAGCGCCATCCCCTTGCAAACAGCCCCAGGCACTGCCCAGAACCCCCTCCATGGAAGCTGTACTTCTTTAGTGGCCTTCAGCAAATAGGACTGCGCTACTCATTCTCTGAAAGACCACCCATTAGCTGGAATACATTCTTCTGCTTTCTAACAATGCTATCCGTGTGGCTCTTGAACCCCAAGGACCAAGCTGGAATCTCCAGAACAGTTGTCAAGGTTGGGCTTTCGGTTGTTGCCACCTGTCTAGGAATTGAAATGTGATTACTCAATTGCCACTCTCGAGCACCTGTGTTAATTGTGCCTCTCAATGGGCCTAATGAATACAAATGCCTAGTAATTAGCTAGGCATCTCTCTTGGTATTGTCTCCATGACAAATAAATTCCTATGATTCTCGACCTTGTCAGGTCTCTAGATATAAATCCCTTAACAGAAGAAGCCAAGCCTTTGTTGGGCCTTGGTGTGGCCCCTATACCCAATTGATCTTCATTTAATTGATGACTTCATTTGTTGACGGGAAGGGTAGACCTTATACTTTGTAGTCAGTTAGAACAATCATTTTCACTACTATGAAAAATTGATGGAGGTCTTGTATTTTGGGTTAAATTCCAGAAGTTATTTATTTATGCTGACCATAATGGATTATTGCATTACATTTTTCCTGGATGAAATATTTTTATTCTCAAAAGGTCACTTCATGGGTAACAGGGAGTTAATATAATTTGCTTGTGGTCACTCTAGTTCCACCACAGTAATAGGCTGGAGAAAAGACCAAAGTTGGAAATGTTTATTGTACAGGCTTATCACCCTATTGAAGTGCACATATTTAAAAAGAAGATAAAGCCCTCTTACCATCTTCTTTTGAAACAGATTATCAAGTTTAAAATACTTGGAGTTGGGCTTCCAAGATGGCTCAGTGAGAGGAGAAGCCTCCTGTCAGTCTGACAACCTGAATTATATCTTCAGGACCCATGCACTCATACCATACTCGTACGGGAGTGTGTGCATGTGTGTGTGTGTGTACACACTCACATACATATATGTGTAAAATAAGTGAATATATGTAATAAAAGTATTTGCAATTAAGAACCAATGTTTGCATGAAGGTAGATTTCACTTAGCTGAACTATATCCATGAATCCATCATGAGGTAAGAAATATGAGCTGCACCCTTGAGACATTACTTTGGGCCATTTATGTAATTTTTACTTGAAGCAGTCCCAATACTTGAAGACAAACTTTCAGTTTTCTTGTTTCAGAATTTTATTCTTTCCAACCAATATCCAAAAGTTTGCTGTAACCAGCTGAGAGGTGAGAGGTAGAAATAAACTGTTGCAACCTTGAGAGATAAAAGGAATATTACTTAAATGTTTACAGTCAATAAAAAAAGATTTACAAGACACTAAAAATTACTGTTACATAATGTTTCTGAGCTATTCAGTTGTTATATTGAACAAAGTAACTGAATATAGATGCTATACTGTAGCCATAAAATTCTATTTTATAGAAAATATTAATACATCGAACAAACCAGACATTTGCTGTAATCTAACTATAAAATTCTATTTTATAGAAAATAGAAATGAAACGTCAGACCCTGGAAATATTAACATCACTTGAGTTGTCTCTCTTAAACACAAATACATGAAATTTTTTGCTTTTCTCCAGCTCCATGGTAGGATAGTCTTCCCTGACAGGTCGTATAGACTTTAAATAGCTAACCACTCATTCAGTGTAATGGTGTTCAGACTATGCTGTGCTTCTGTGAGTTACTTGTCAATACCTGCAATAGAACAATCCCATAACACAGCTGCCTATCTCCTTCCACCAGAGTGTTGCCAGTCAACTTCAAAGACAGACTTCCCTCCAAAAGCTCCTTTAGGGAGCAAAGGAGTTTCATAAAAATTAGTGTCATAGTTTCCTGAAAATATGATGGAGTAATAGAGTCAGCCACATTCTCTTGTTCATTTCCCTTAGCATNTGCTTTTCTCCAGCTCCATGGTAGGATAGTCTTCCCTGACAGGTCGTATAGACTTTAAATAGCTAACCACTCATTCAGTGTAATGGTGTTCAGACTATGCTGTGCTTCTGTGAGTTACTTGTCAATACCTGCAATAGAACAATCCCATAACACAGCTGCCTATCTCCTTCCACCAGAGTGTTGCCAGTCAACTTCAAAGACAGACTTCCCTCCAAAAGCTCCTTTAGGGAGCAAAGGAGTTTCATAAAAATTAGTGTCATAGTTTCCTGAAAATATGATGGAGTAATAGAGTCAGCCACATTCTCTTGTTCATTTCCCTTAGCATNGGGGGGGCACCTTTACTGTAGTGGTAACTTGAATCTAAAATCTGAAAGAGAGGGTAACATGGAACAAAAGAACAGTATGTGCGTGTTTAAATGAGCCAAAATACTAAGGAATACAGTGGTAGAGATACTAATAAAGTGTTAATGAAATCAGAAAGAACATAAACACAAGAATAGAGAAGAAAAAAAAACCACAACATATCCTCCTCTTTAAGCTCTGGTTCCGATACTTAACATGGAAAATGTTATATTTCTCAACATTGATTTTTAGTTCATCACAAGCCAGAGTGTTCATAGATCTTGTTCAACTGGGATTATAAACTAAAATAATAAAGTAAGAGGCTAAGCCAAGAAATGAGACTCAAAGGAGTGTGGAGTATAATATAGCACAAGGCTTCTTGAGGAACCCAAGATTTTCTCTGCTTATTAGAGTGTTCAAATTACTAGTTCAACATATTATTCCTTCAACAACTATTTATTAAGGGTGTACAATGGGCCAAGCAATTCTAGGTCTGCTCTCTCATGATTAATGGCTCTGTTGTCTTCATTAGAGATGGGGAAAGCTACATAGCTAGAAACTTTGCGCTTTCATCTCTTGCTTTTCTAGGTTACTATATTACTTTCTCATTTTCAATAGTATTTAACACATATATTTTCAGCATAGCTTCTTTGAATATATTATTTCTAAAACTAGTCTACAAACACATTAATATACAAACCCATCTCCTTGGGAATATAGAGGAGCTGGTGTTCAATATGTGTTTGGTGAACAAAATGTTCAAAAGCCCTAAACATAAAAACCAATAAAACTTTCATAAAACATTCTTTCCATTTTGAACTTTCACCTCTGCTCAAAACTATACTAGAACATGCTTATAATTCTGTTTTTCTTTAGGAACTGTGACATATTTTATTTATTTTCACCAGAGGCCTAAGGAATGTGTAAAGACAAATAGTATTGACTCTAAATATAGAATAGTTGGAGGACTAAAATCTATCCCTTATAGAATAAAATTTTAGGTCAAGACTATTCCTCTCAAACTTCATATTTCAGTTTTTTTATTCCCATCATCTAATATGCAGCCAGTGTACTTGATCAGCCTCTGTCTCCATTAACTATCTAAGCTGATTATGGAAGGGCACAAAAAAACCCCACTTGGCTGTTCACACTAACTAGGTGTCTCTACTCAAATATCTGCTCAGATCATCAGATCTGCATGGTGATTTATGGGGGTAAAAATAGCAACCAAGTAAACTTCACTAGCAAATATAGTTGTTGAATATAAAATTTGGCGAAAGAATTAGCATTGTAGTGTTATGATCGAGAACAGGACAGGGGAGGAAGTTGTTAAGGGAGATTTAGATCCTCGTGTTATGTTGATAAGGAGAGAAGCAGGCATCCAAGTGAAAGGTCATGGGCATTCCTTATAGGGTCTCAAAGGAGTAAACTCCTGGGAAAGCACGTAAAAAGCAGTATGACAAGAGCAGAGTGAGAAAGCTAAGAGTTGGAATTCTAGGCAAAAGAAAGGGTCATTCTGTAGATCTTCAAAGCCAATATAGAAGGCTTGCGTTTAGTTCTAGGTGCAATGGAAATATGCTGAAATGACTTTAAATAGGGCAATAGAAAGATCTGACTTTCAAAGTCATTCTGGATGCTACAGAAGAAAGACAGTTTATGAAGCAGAGTGATGAGGTGGGGCTGAACCTCCAGGAGACTATGGACTCATTCCAAGCACTAAGTGATGTGAAGAGAGTGCTGGTGATTCATGTAGACAGTAGCAAAGTATTATCACATTTAATTTAGGGGGAAAATGAATGACTTACTAATCAGTTGCTAATCAGTTGGTAGTAAAGGGATTGGAATAAAAGATACAAGTTACTCCCTCTTTGGGCTTCTACATAAAATAACTGAGAAACCGTGTTCTTAGGTTATTGGAAGATAATTGTGAGTGGAACAAGATTTGGGAGACCAATGTTATTTCCGATATCATGAACATCCAAATGAAAGTGTCAAATGAGAAGCTGGATGCTCAAAATAGGAAACCCAGGAAAAAGCAGGACTCAAAAAGGTAAATTGAAATTTACCAGTGTACAGGTGCTTAAATCTCTAAGAGCACATGAGACCTGCTATAAAAATAAGCTTTTCAAGAAACAAATAAAAAGCCTATGACCAAACACTGAAGAACTCACACACCAGGAGGACTGTTAAGAGCAAATGCCAACACTACAGACTAAAGAAAATATGTCAAACAGACAGTCAGCCAAGACCAATGGCCAGATTAAGACAGTTTTATAGGAAGACTCTCAGAGCTGAGCGACTGAGCAAAATAATAGAAGCACACACTGAACTTGCCAGCATGAATAATTTTGAGATCTTAGTAAGAATAATCCCTCCAAATTGCTAGCAAAATGAGGCATATGGAATCAAGGCTGGCAAATGAACAGTTGACACATCGTGTTTGGAGAACACTTCAGCAAATTGTGTCTGTGGAAGAACCATTAATTCATTCGATTTATTTATTCATATTTGTGATCCAATTTATTAACCAACAATATTGAAATTTAACAATGAAGCATCTTATACTAGCCATTTGTGAAAAGGACTGATACAATAAAGAGAATTCCTGATTGCTAGCCAAACAATTGTTAAAGGAATAAATGTCCAAACAATGGTATTTTCTTGCTTTTAAGGATGATTACAATTCATGTTTCTGCCTTCATTTAAAAGGCAGGACTATTTGTCTACTTGGGCAACTCTAATCAAATACAACTGCAGTCTTGTCAGAAGACATTTCTTATTCAGCTCATCAACATACAGAAACTAGACAATAGAGGTTGTTTGGGGTCATTGAAGAATACAGGGAATTTTATTTTAAAATATTTATTCTCAATATGTTTAATTTAAGAAAAAAGCATCTTTAAATTATAAATTATAAGCATAAATTATAAAATGATAAAAGTTGTGCTAACTTGAGGAAGCATGAAGTAGGAGTCCCTTATGTGTTTCTATCAGTTCTATAAGCTAAAAATCATTTATGCATATGAGTTTTTTATATAAGTCCCTGGCAAATCTATAAAACAGAGCAAGATGAGTAGGACAACCATGTCATGGGGCCAGAAAAAGAATGTGGGTTTGGTGATGAAACCCCACTTTCTTATACAATTATATGATTTTCCTGAAAAAAAAAGGTGTAGCCCTGGTCTCCTTATACAAAATGCATCCACTCCAACTTCATGAGGCTACATAGCTGTGAAAAGCTCCATTATCCAACATCCAAAGTCTCTTTTGAGAAGTCCAACATACACTTAACTGTGAACTCCTGTAAAATCAAACATCAAGTTACATCCTTCCAGTGCACACAGAGTACACATTCCCATTCTAAATGTCAGGTTACAAAAGAAATACCAGACCAAAGCAAGACCAAATCCCAGAATAACTACACATCTGGATTCTATGGTGTGTGTGTGTGTGTGTGTGTGTGTGTGTGTGTTGGTATTCTCTGAACTCTAGTGAGTATGGTCAGCCCCATTCATATGACACTTAAATTTACAGCCCTTATAACCGTTTTGTCTAGGCAATTTCTATTCTCTATTTGAGAATTTTCTCCGTAGATGTGTCTGACATCTCTAATATCCTGTGGTCCTCACTGTAACTTGGGTTTTGTCTTCATAGCTCCCACCAGATCTCTAAGTACCTCAGTGCAGGGAATCTAACTCCAGTGCTTATTTCCTGACCTCATAGGCCTTTGACTCTCCTGTAGAACTTTTGGTGAAAAATCTCCATAGCCTTGCAAGTCATGCTCCACATTCACATGAAAAGAATGCCATGTGGATAATGTCAATTTCCATTGCCAGCGTGAGATGCAGCCAAGTTGCTTGGATGCTTCTGTAACCTGAAGAGAATTTAGAAGGAAAAAAAACTTTCATTTTTAGCAGGATAAGACTGTTAGTACATCTTTTTTATTGAAAATATTTTTATATAATATATTCTCATCAAAAGTTCCCTTCCCACATCTATTCATAGATCTTCACCACTGCTCCTATCCAATTCCAGGCATTCTTCTTTCTCTCTTTAGAAAATGAACATGGGACTTACACTCATGGATTGTTTGTATACCCAGTGAAACTCTATTAGAGAAAACTAATTTTTCCTTTGCAAGTAGTTGTCAATTGGAGGTAGCTTCTTGATTAGGCATACAAGCTTGTGTTCACATGCCCCAGTGAGCTTTCCCTTCAAAAAAGACCTGTGCAGGTTCTGTGCATGCTGCCACAATCTCCATGAGTTTACATGTGCATCAGTCCCATTGTGTCCATGAAGCACTGCGTCCATGATGCCATCCATCCCCTTTATGTTCCCTCTTCTACATAGTTCCCTGGACCTTTAAGAAGGGGATTTAATGGAGGCATTCATTTAGGATTGAGTGTTCCAAGATGTCTCTCCCTCTGTGCATATTGCAAATTTCTGAGTCTCTGCATTAGCCTGCATTTGCTGCAGGAAATAGCTTCTATGTGATGGTTGAACAAAACACTGATCTATGACTACAGAGAAGTGCCAATAGGAATCAATTTATGGCTATGTTCCTTTAGTAGAACAACAGTATCTGGTTTTCTTCTAGGTCTATGGCTTAGCTAGCCTCAGATTCTTGGCCACCAAAATAGCATCAGTGTTGGGTTCCATCTCATGGAATGGGCTTTATATCCATTCGAATAGAGGTTGGTTACTCTCACACTGTTTGTACCACTATTTCACCACCCATGTAGGAAGGTTACCATTACCGATTGCAGGTTTTGTAGCTGGATTGGTGTACCTTTCTCCTCTCGCAGTATACAGAGTACCTTCCAGTACCACAAACACTAGATCCTTAGGGTAAAGGCTCTACTTAAACACCAGATCAACTTCCCCGTGTTCAATGAGATATGTAAGTGTTGATTTCAGCAATGGGGCCTCACCATTTATGGAGAGCAACCAATAGTTTGGCAATAATCTGAGTTGTTTGGGGGTTTCTATGGGGCCCTTTTTGGCCAACAACTCACTTAAATACTTAATTGTAACCCATTCCTGGCACTGGAGGTTTCACTTGGTGGCAAAAGATGTCCAGTTGGGCTTCATCTTCCCCATTGTTTGGTGACTCCATTTAGATTTCTGACATAAATATGTGTTTTAAGAACCTTCTACCATAGTATATTTCTATGTCACCCCTCAAACCACCCTTAGCCTTGTTGTCCCTCGCTGTATTCCTTCCCTGAAGCTGCTTTTTTCTGCCCCTCTCTGTTTAATCCTTCCATTCCAGGCTATCACATCGTCCTGCATAGTTTTATATTAACTTAAATCAAGCTACAGTTATCTAAAAGGAGTGAAACTCAATGGAGAAAATGCCACTATAACATCTAGATGTAGGGGGGTTTCTTAGTGATTGATGGGGGAGGGCCCAGCCCACTGTGGGCTGCATCAACTCCTTTCTCCAGGGCCCTACCCTGTTTGAGTTCTTGTCCTGGCTTCTTTTGATGATGAAAAGTGTTGTGGAATTTTAAGTCAAATAAAACCATATCCATATTTTTTTTGTCATGGTGTTTTATCACAGCAATAGGAACCCTAAGACAAATGATACCAGGAATGGATATTGTTGTGAGAGACCTGTCCATATTGTTGTGGAAAGGATTGCAGAAGGACTTTGGAACTTTGTGTAAGAAGAGTGATTGAGTTTCAATGCTTGGTGGGTTCTTCTCTAGGAGCTTGAAAGATAAAAATGTTGAGGGCAATACAGAAGATGGAGTCTTGGCTTGTGCCGTTTCAGAAGGAAATTTAAAGACTCTATTTGGGCCATTAGTTTTTTGAATTATGGCTCTGTGGTTCTGGTTAACTGGGACTGAAGAATCAGCTGAGATAAACAAGATACCAGAACCACGAAAGTGAAACCTTTGCTTTGCTGGAATACTGGATTCTGATTGATTGGAGTTAAGAAATCAGTGGTCAGTTAGAGGAGGCCAGCATCACTGAGGTAAGATCTGGAAAGTTTTTCCTAAGAGAAATTGTGTTCCAGAGATGGCCCAGGTTATACCTCATGATGGCAGTCAAAGTTAGTAATATAAGAGTCAACAGGAGGTACTGGTTTTGAAGGCATCAAAGTGTCATAGAGAGCAGCTGAGGCTTGGCGCAGTGAGAGGACAGGAGAGGCCATCGGTGAAGGTGCAGATTCAATGACTGTTGAAGGCCCAGAATTAAGGGGTCATGCAGAGAAGTTGAAGATTACAACAATGAAGAGAGCCTATGACAGGCTGTTGGCGAAAGCGTAGCCCAGTTTCAGCAGAAGACCCCAGCATTTTGGAGATGCCAATGGCATGAGATGGACTCCAAGAACAGCAATAACTGGAGTGGAGCCAGCAGAGCTTAGAAGACAGGTTGTATGTGCTATGAATGGCAGAGTCAGAGAAGGGAGTCAGGTCCCTCAGAGGAGCCTAGAAGATTGTGAGTGAACCCCAGGCATTGGATATTGAATTATTTAGACTTAAAGGATTTGGTTCAGATTTAATTTGATTGGCACTATGCTGTGGTTCTTCCCTCTTGATGTAAAAAAAGTATTTAAATTTTGTATTGTATAGGAGCCCACAGTTGAGAGACTTTGAATTTTAAAAGAATTTATATTTTAAAGAGATTGGTTAGTTTAAAGGGACTGTTTGTAATTTTAGTGTGATCTTGAGGATTAGCAAGAAAAGGAAGGTTATTATTTAACAGTGATATGTTTGTGTGCCGAGATCTCAAGGAGTCAATTGTCCTGGCTGGTTTTAAGTCAAATTGACATAAATTAGATTCATCTTAAAGGAGAGAACCTCAACTGAGAAATGTCTCAACAGTATCCAATGTAGAGCATGTTCTTAATTAGTGATTGACAGAGGAAAATCAAGCCTGTGGGTGGTACTAAACAAGAAAGAAGATTGAACAAGCCATGAGGAGCAAGTCAGTATGCAGCATCCCTCCATAGTGTCTACACTGGCATTAGCATCAGTAAGCTCCAGGTTACTTCCATGTTTGAATTCCTGTTCTAACTTCCTTCATAACATACTGTGATGTGTAAATGTAAGACAAATAAACCCTTTCCCTGCCAACTTGTTTTATTTTATCATGGTTCTTCATCACAGCAACAGAAACCCTAAGACACTTATGTTTTCCCATAAATTATACATATATATGCGTATATATCCCCATGTTTAAATATATATATATGCACACATATATGTATACACGTGTGTGTGTGTATAACCTTCCTTAGGTTATCTCCCCTGCCCCTTAATTCCTTATTCTATATCTAACTCTGTGGTTAGCTAGTGCATATTTTTAAGTACTTTATTTTTTTCAGTTACTCTCTTTAATTGAAAAACTATCATGAGTTTGTAGTTTTAATATCTGAAGAGTATAATGGAAATTATCTTATCCTCAAGGCACAGTTCACACCTTCCAAGTGCTAAGATTCACTTCCGTTGTACTAATCTCCTCAGCACTCCAGCCTCTATCTGCAATGCCTCCTGTGCCCTTTCCCATTTTTTGCAAACTGCACATATTTTATAGCTTTCTGTCACAGTGTTGTTCTGAATTCTCCCTACAATCCTGACTAAAAGTACCTAACAAGAATCATCAACAGTCTGAATGCAGTCTTGAAATTTCTTTGGAAAACCAAATTAGTCCAAAGGAAATAGCAATGGTGCTCTTTCTTCAAAGTTCTAGTAATAATTTCTTCTTTATAATATATTGGCTATGTTTGGGTTACATATCTGTCTGGAAACCAGTTGCTGTGGCAGAGAAGATGAAATATATCAATAAGCTTAAGACAACATGGACTCTACTAAGAATGAGGAAAAGGTGGTTTCTCAATTTAAATAGGGGATCTTTCTCCTCAATATAGGAGAAAAATAGACAGCAAGCATCAATCCAGTACCCTCATAGGCTAATTCTTCTACTTTTCTAATTGCTGAGAGAAAAACTCAAACTTGTATCCTCTTTTTTTCTATTCAGGCAAGACAAGGCAAATAATAATAATAATAATAATAATCTACCTCCGCTTGGTTCCAATATAACTACTTACCACCTGCAAAGCAAACAGTGGATAAAGTTGAAGCCACCATGATGGAGGCCTCAGTTGTCTATTCCAGAGGAATAACAAGAAGCTGTGTTTTATTAAACCACTTTGGAGTCTTGGAATACTTTATCAATAGGAACAGATACTAGTCATAAGTTAATAATTGTTCAAATTTGAATACCCCTTAGCTGATAGGTTTGGGACTTGAAAGATTTTGGATCTTTTTTAGATTTGGGGAATATTTACACAAGCACAGTGAGTTATCTTGGGACTGTTCACCAGCTCCAAACACGCAATTTATGTTCCATATACATATGGTTTTAAGATAACTATATAAAACCACTTTAATCCATCCCATATTTTTAATCTAGCCCACAGCATGAAGTTGCATATAAATTTTCCACCTTTAATGTTGTGTTGATAGAAAGTTTGGGGTTTTAAAATGTTTGAGGTTTTTAGTATTTATACTAAAGTTGCTTTAACATGTGCCATATTCTCTCAGTTAATAAAAAGAACTCTCATCTACACTCATGAAGCATCCTTTGTGAGCCAGTTGTTTGTAACTTATTCTATCTCTGAGATAATCTTCCTTAGTCCCTGATCCTCTTGCTCACTTCAGTGGGACTGAGGAAAAGAAGTTCCCACAGGGGCGTATAACTTTGAGCCGCTTATTTTCTGCTGCTAGAATAAATCCTGAGGATTCCCTATGGTGTTAAGCAATAAATAATCACTTTAAAATTAGACTCGGAGTTTATTTAGTGATACAAAATGCTAAAAATTTTATTTCTAACATTTAACGTCTAGAAATTTCCCTGAACTAATTTCCCTGCCTTTTTCCTAAGCTCAGGCAAATGGGCTCTATCTTGACATAAGGGAGTCCCAAACAATTGGCTGAGATGAAAGGCATTAGTCCCCATCCACTATCTTTAGACTAAATCTCAGGAACACAGTAGCTGGTGAGATATAGGTACCAATTAGAATAATTATAGGCTCTATTCCAAAACCACACAAATTCACCCATTTTCATGACCTACAATTTGGGGCTATTATCATTTTTGAGATTTTATCAAACCGAGATGTAGAAAAGTTATAAGGCCTTCCCAAGGTCACTCTGTTAGTAAATAACCAAGCTAGGATCCTAAGTGAGGATGTTTTGTGTCTAGAGCTTAAACTCATCCTGTTCCTATGTTCACCAAGAGAACAATGACTTCTCTACCTCGGGAGTGTTTGGAGTAGCCAAAGAAATCAGGGTTTTCTTGCACCCTAAGTTTTCTCCCAGGTTTCCCTCCTATCTGCCTCCCTTATTAACCTGTGTTTCTGCCAGCACAAACCTTTTCTCTCTTTGTGTCTTCAGACAAACCAGCTTCTTGCTGAGCCTAGCACTTGCCTTAAGGAGCCCTATTTTTTTAAAAATAAATGGATGAATCTTTCCAATATTATTTAATTTTATATTTAGATTCCCTAAAGCTATCACCCGTTTGTCAAATCTGCTAATTGTTGGAACAATTCTATGAAAATTTAGCGTGTTCGGTTATCCCAGGATTGGCTACTCATTTTTCTTTGTTCCTTTTATTCATATTCAATGTAATCAACTTCATTCACATAAGTCAATCATTTGGAACTCATTTGTGATAAATCCTTTCTTAGCAACTGATATGAAACCCACTTCGATGGGCTTAATATTAAATGGAATGGACTGGTTTCTAAGTTCAGAATAATTTCTAGCTTCAGAAATGGCAAAGTACAACCCAAATACATCGTTAGAGATTTAACTTCCTTTCATCTTCTCCTGGCCTTTTAGATGTTGCTAACATCCCTAATATCCACGGGATGATCTTTATTTCCTTCAGTGGCAGGGCTTCAGGATAGTAAAATGACTTCAGAAGCTATAGATTTCCCAGTCCCACTCTGCTCCATCCAGAGACCATGAGAAAGAAGCCTTCTCAGGCAAGGGACATGACTGCCTGCATACATGGTTTCTACTTGAAATATTGATCAGGTCACAGGAAAAGACTGTGTCCAATGACAGTTGACTAAAGTCATTAAGCATCCATCATGGAACCAGGAGCAGGGGCAGAAACCTACTGCCCCCTTCCCTAAATCACAAGATGAAAATAAAACATGGACTTTTTCCAAATGAACTCCTTAAAAGGCAGAAAGTGAATTTAAATCACAAGTCAATTGCAGTCACATTGGGTCAAAGCCACAGTATTGACTAACCCTTCTAAAACCTTGCATGAGTTGTAGCGGCCAAAGGAAGTAAAACCTAAAATCTCAACAGAGTTGTATGCTGCAAGTCTAAGGTGCTTTATCTAGGTTCATTGTTCTGGGAAAGCCGGGGTTAAATTTTCTTTTTCCTCATTTATTTTATATGTTTTGATTCAATAAAGTGACTTCTTATCTCATTAAGAGCAGTGAGATTTAAATGGCTTTCCCTAAGGAAATTTTATGATGCATAATAAGTTTGATACATGAAATGTTGACCTACATGTTTAGAAATAATTACCATGTGTAGGAATTTCTAACAAAAAACTAATTATAACTATTTTCTGACCTTTCCTTTCTACATAAGCAGTAGGCTACCTATTCATTAGCATGTATGATCTGTGATCTTTCAGTCTTCCTACTAGTAAAGATAAATTTTCTAAATCCATGTTATTTCAAGTGGAATACAAGATAAATTATGTTTTCACTTTTATCTATTTCAAGGAAACAAAACTTTGTCAGACTGTTATATTATTTATAACTTAAGATGAAAAGGAAAAAGCTCATGTGCATGGGGTGATATAGGTGTGCGTGCGTGTGTGTGTGTGCTTGCGTGTGTGTGTGTGTATGTGTGTGTGCGTGTGTGAGTGTGTGTGCGTGCATGTGTGTGTGTCTGTAGAAAACCTCTTTATAACCAGAAAATTCTATCTCCAGAGGTTTTTGAACTAAATAATGAATGAACAGAACACAGTGACTTTTAGAAATTACCATTTTTGAGTTTTAACCCTTGAAGTGCTATTCAAATTAGTTTGAATAACTTTAGTTTCTGACAGATGTCAAAATGCAATAAATAATTTAATAGTTATGTTTTATAAATTTATTTAGCATTATTTATACATTCTAATTAAATGCAATTGAATCATTTTCTTCCCAGTAGTGTGTGTGTGTGTGTGTGTGTGTGTGTGTGTGTTGTAAGGGGGAGATCTTGCATTCACCACAGCTCACCTGTAGAGCTCAGAGGACAACTTTGTAGAATCAGTTCTTTCCCTCCACCTTCATGTGATTTCTGGGAACTGATCTCAGGTTACCATGTGTCTTCTGGTTTCTATTGCTGAGAAGAGATGCTATGGGCACAAAAACTCTTATAACAGAAAACATTTAACTGGGGTACCTTACAGTTTCAGAGGTTTAGTCCATTATTATCATGGTGGGACTTAGCAGTATGCAGGCAGACATGATACTTAGAGAAGGAGCTGGGAGTTCTGTATTTTGATCTGCAGGCAACAGGAAGCGAATTGTGTTATTGGGAGAAGCTTGATCATAGGAGACTTCAAAGCCTACCCCGGCAGTGACACTTCTTCCTACAAGACTACACCTACTTCAACAAAGCCACACCTCCTAATAGTGGCATTCTCTTTGGGGGCCATTTTCTTTGAAACCCCAACACCAGGCTTACATATCACATGCATCTATATGTGGTACCATCTTTCCAACCTAATAGCTATGCTTGAAAGAGTGTTTACAGGATGTGTAATCTCTGCATTGAAAATGCATTTTTTGAGCCCTTTCAAATATTCTAAGTATCCTGGAACAATTTCTTTTACTTTTGAGATATGCACACCCCAGCATCAGTGCAAATCTTTCCAATTCAGAGTATTCTCAACCTTTAGAGATCTGTTTGACAAGATCAGGCCAAGAATAAACTTATCAGGCAGAATTAGAATACCTGTAAGTAATTCACAATCTGGCAGGATTACTAAAGTGCTACCAGAAGCTTTGTTGAATTTTTTTTTCTAATTTGGGGGATGGAAAGCTAGAACAGGATGTACCATAAAGCACATAAAAATAATCCATTTTTTGGATCATGGAAGATTGATTCAAAGATTAGACTGTGAGTGGACTCCATAAACATGGCAACTATCAGAGGCAGAAGTCTTCCATAAGAACACAGAGAAAGTATGGTTGGCCAGGGAATATAAGTAACTCAGTTGTAGAGGTCTGCCTAGCATCAGGAAGGGACAGGAGAGAGGCAAGGAGACAAAAACAGGCTAAGAAAGTTTCCCAGAATGAAGATAAAGCAATGTATGGGTGCTTCCTTTGTACAATGTCAGCAAAGCTGCATGAGTCTTGGTCATTACATATTTTTATAGACTTTTCAAAGCCATTTTAAGAGCAAGTCTGTTATGACTTCTGTTCAGCTCTAGTGATCTTAGAGTACCTGTGGCTCAGCCTAATGGGCCATTCAATTGGTATAGCATTTACCTCATCTACTAATAATAATTAGATATATTAATATTAATTTTCATAAATGTGGTGATTCTGTAATATGAGCACAATGTAACCAATGAGAAGTATAAAGCTACTAGAAACTTCCAACATCATTGGTTAAAACAAAAGCACAGAATTGTGCTTCTATTCGGAGCAGAATAACAGGATTCAACCTTTCATTTAAAATAGCCATATTTCTGAACAAAATATATGAAATAACTGTTTTAAGGCATAAGGCTATGACAGGACTGTGTTTCTCAAAAATAAGAAAGCACAGTTTCACATTTGCCTTGGCTTTCTCCCAGGGAGCAGTTTCCCAGACATGAAACCTCACCAAAGAGCAATAACCCAGTTGATCAGAGAAAGAAGACATTGGACTTCAGGGTGCCGAGATGGATGAATTTCATGAGTGAGACTCATAAAGAAGCAACATAAAGAAGTTGGCAAATTGTTTCCGTGTGGGTCTTTGGAGGGTGCTAAGCTGCATTTGTGCATGGTGAAATTCTGAAAGGCCTTGGAGAATGCAGTGACTCAGCAGTCAAACTCAAAATTGAGGTGTGGGGTGCCTTCAAGACTGGGAGACTCAATCAGGGTAGAGACCTTGTCGGGAACCATGATCACTTACTTTGAAAACCCAGAAACATGATATAAGACAAAGTCCAAAGCAATCAAGAGGAGTAGAAGGAAAGTTTTGTACCTGGTCTCCACCTACATGAGTATTAAACAAAAGGCTTCAAAGCAAAACATCAGAGTATCTCAGGGACTTGGTACAGCTCTGAGGCAGAGATTACTTAGAAGCTTGGAGTCTTTATGGGTCTGAAAGTCAGAGTTTAGCCATCAGATGGCAGTTTCAGATGGGGCTCCTAACAGCAACAACACATCTTGCTGCCTGAGGAACATGACAGATTATCAGAACAAACCTAGTTATCAAATCAGAATCCAGGTAAGACAATTTAGGTGGATGGGAGGGTCAGATGAAGGGCAACTGGAATAGTGCTGGAGACAGAATTCCTTTATTATTTCTCAATCCAATCAGATTCCATGCTAGGAGTTATGGGCAGAACAGACACTGAAGTTTGGAAGCTAAATGGCCCCAATTATAAAGGTCTGGAGTAGAGGTAAGAGGGGAAGCCATGCAATCAATGAAAGGACAAAGGGTGAATGTAAGTCCAGGTCCAGAGAAAACAACAGAGCTATAACTTTACAGCTGACATCAGTGCAAAGATATGGGTAGGAAAAAACATGATACAAAGCCAGGGGTGCAGAGGCTGTGGGAACCTCTGATCACGGACAGCAGACTAGAACAAAGATAGCCACATGCCTCTGCAGGTGAGTCACCTTGGAGATTAGTCTGACTTTGGTTTCTTTGTTTTAAATGTACAGCCTGGTCACTGGTTCATGTCATTCCCAGACCAGAGTAATAGTAACCATTCATTATATGTTTCTCAAATCATGAACAAGTATGGTTATAAAAGAATAGCCCTGCGTTCTCAATGCCAATACATGGCGCTAACATTGTAGGTTGACATGATTAATGCAGGTCATAGAAGTAATTAAGAATCAAAGGGAATAATTTTTTTGGCACACAGAGTGGTCTACAAATAGACTGCCTCTAAATGCCTTTAAAGTCTTGGGAAATCAAGCCTTCGGAATCTTCTAAGCACTCCTTTGAACAGAGAGAGCTTCACCAGTAGCAATTCTAATAGACTTGCCCCATCCACAAAGGAAAAGAGCGAGCCTGGGATGGTCACAAAGAGGCCTGTTGTGCAGGGCTCACTCCTTTATTCTCACAGATCCAACATGGCCGTGTGCTTTTTTCTGTAAGGACTGGAGAAATGAGCGGCAGAGTTATGAGAGAGCACAGCACTCTGAGCGTGGGGATGCAGGGCTCTAATTCAAGCTATGGGGAGAAGGAGGCAGGAGGATTGAGAAGTCAAGGCCAGCCGATTTAAAGAATCCCTGTCCCCAAATGAAGGAAGGCTAGAGATGTAGCTCAGTGATGAAGAACAAGACACCAAGTTCGGTCTCCAGGACAACAAACAAAAACAAACAAGAAACCAAACAATAAATCTAGTACTGGGCAGAATAGACATAAGCCATAAACAACTGAAGAATGAAATGGCAGTGTACTTTAATAACAAATAAGCTAATATTACAAGACCAAGATTTTCTTAACTGAATGCAAATTCAATACTGACTTAACATTTATAATTCTGGTTTTACCCACTTCGTGTTCTCATTGTCTGAACTAAACTTTTATACCCAGACATTTATTGCATCTTAATAATTTATATTATTAATCTTGTTAGAATATGCTTTGAGATTTATATTTGGGCTATTCTTGTAATAATTATATTAATTAGTTGAATTTTTTCATTTGACTTGTCTTATGACTCATTATTAAAGCTTCTGCAATACAGCTTTACGATTCCCAAAGGATTATTTCGTTTTACGAATTCATGTCTTCACCAGAGCATATCTCTGAGTAACATAATCGAGGATGGAACTTGTGTGATTCAGCCTATGATTAATGGATGTTATGGATTTTTGTTGACCCTGTACAAGAAAGGCAACATGCCTGCATGTGGGCCCTTCATTCATAATATTGGCACTGCCTCAACATATCGAATACTGCCGCTAGCTTTGCCATCCAGTACTGGAGACATCATAGACTGACTGCATTTAGTTTCTACACAAATAACCTCAGTTTTCTTGCTTGAATGCTTTCGGAACATTTTGTTTTCTCCTTTGAAATTCGGAGCCCTCAGCAGGGTACGTCTAAATATTGGCTTCATTTCATTAATGCTGCCTGCTTCCTAGTGAGACCCTTCATTCTGCAAACTCAACACTTTCTCCAGTTTGGAATGTTTTCCACACACACAGCTTTGATGGCTGATTCTTCCCCTATTTATTCTGATCTCCATTCATGGAGTTGTGGTGTGGACACTCCTTAGCTTTCATTTTTCATCTTCCCTGTCCTCATCTTCTTGTCTTAATCCCTCTGCCCTGTATCCTAGGCATCCTCCCTAAGTGTGCCTCACATCACTGACTCCCTTTGTTTCTATGGTGTCAGGTTTGCATCATTACAACTTTCAGTGTTCATCATTTTTTCTCAGCTGGCAGCATTTAGCATCATCTTAACAATCGCCTTGTCTACCTCTGTTTTCATCTCAGGTTTTTTTACTTAACTTACTTCATTATTCCTGCAGCTTTATAGTGTTTGTGTTTTAAATTATTGAAATCATATAACTAAATGGATACAAATTTTAAAGAACCTTTTGTTGGAAAAAATTTTCACACAATATATTTTGATCATGTTTTTCTCTCCTCAAATTTCCCCCACAACTTCTATACCTCTGTTTCTACCCAAGTTTATATTCTCTGTCTCTGTCTGTCTGCCTGTTTCTCTCTTTAAAACACAAACAGAAAGGAAACACACAAAACCTCTGCAAAAAAAAACCCACAAAAATCAAAATGAGTAGGCAAAATCCGTATAAGACAAAAAGTGACCAAAAATCAAAATAAGATACACAGACATGAATAAATCTACAAAATGACTACTGAGTTTGCTTTGTATTGGTCATCTACTCCTGGACAGGAGACCTGCCATGAGATGTGATTAATATACCCAGTGAAACTCCGCTGGAGAAAATTGATTTTTTTTTTGCAGGGGGTAGCAATTGCAAACACTTCTAGGTTAGGGGTAGGAGCCCATGAACTACTACAGTGCATCATTGTTGTGTTTAGGCATGCATTGATATGTTCTTTTTCTGTGACACACACAAAAAAAACACAGTTTCACACATTTTTCTTATTGATTCATACTTACAAGCAAGCACAATAGACTCATAAGAGGAGTCTATATAGTCCTTCATGATTTCTCTAGTAGCCACCTATGCACTCTGAAAATCTTCTCAAACATCAATCTTGAAATGCCAGTCGATCTGCACATCTAGTATTCTCTAGCATTTTCTAGTATTTGCCTGTCACTCATCTGGTGTCTCCGCTGGATGAAGAAGGAGGAGACTAATCCCAGATGTTGTTGTACAAATACATATAGATGGATACACAACTGCATAATCAGTGTGAAAAAACGAGGATCACAACCATACGCGCGGTAGTGAGGCTTCTGAAAGCTTGTGTCTAGTACAGTTTCTCACGCTGGTGCAGCTCAAACTCAGCTGCTGGCAGAGGAACCGTTCTATGTGCCTTCATCTCACTTTAGAACACTCTAAAGATGGCAAAAGCACAATGATTTGAGGCAACATACAGTTGCTCCTTAACCTTTGGAGTAATTATATTTAATTTACTCTAATATATGCCAATTAAAACGAAGAATAAAAAGTAGTCATTTTTCAGTTTTTAATCCAGTTGCTATGTATGCGTGTGTTAATTCTATAAATTGTGTAAAATAATTCAAATGGTAAATAATAATAAATGCTAAAGAAACACGGCTCAATATTATTATTAACTATCTGCCTAGAAATACCTATAATATATGCAAAGTAGTATATTTACAATATATGATTTTTTTTAATTCCCATCTGGGCTGACAATGCTCCCCCCAAGAGCCAAAGATCATCTAACAAAACCCCCAACACCAGTCATGGGAAGCCCTCCTTTGAGCTACGGGTAAGAATTGTCTTAGAAACTCCCAAAACATTTCAAGATAACCACCATTAGTTGCACACACCCGAACCTAGAGGTGGAAGGTAGGTCTCTATTGCTAAAGAAACCATGCACTGCAGACTCAGGGCCCAAGAACCCTGAGCTGGAACTGACCTTAGTGCCTCCTCCCTGTGGATCAGCTTTCATGGTACCAGAAGGCACCATGAAAACTTCTAAGGCCAGCTGGACTGGGACTGATGGAGCATATGATCAAACCAGACTCTCTG
>LOEQ01004862.1:43698-74673 GCA_001685075.1 Bramus lutescens | reverse complement strand
GAGGAGGGGAGGAGATGGAAATTTTTAATAATAATAAAGAAAATGAAAAAAAAAGAATTTCAAGATGACAGTAAACCTTTTAATTTTAGTAAATTGTATAATGCATCTGGTTGTAGCATTTGTATCTGTAATAAAGCATATGTTAACTCCAAAAAAAATGTCACTTGGTCACTTGTTAAATAGGACAAAAGAATTTAGTAGCAGCGGTCAGTCCAGAAAGGGAGCTGCATGGAATTCATTGTCCACAATTCCCTTCAAGGATGAGGTGATCAGAATGAATGTAAGGGTCTCAAGTTCATGATCAGACCTCTAGGTCATGATCTCAAGGAGGAAGGCAGAAGATTAAACAGAAACCATGTAGTAAATGGATGTCTAAGCACAGTGGAGCCTTACAAGGGAAGGAGAGGCTCCTCTGCAAAGGCTGGAAAGAAGCTTCATACAGTGATTAATGAGAAGACAGATGTAGGGGAAGAGAGCCAGTGAGACAGGGATGCCACGGGAGGCCAGAGGAGCCTCTCCAGATAGCAGCCTTCAGGGTTCCTTCCTGAAGAAACCCCTGAGGAGTCTCTCTCAAGCAAACACTCACAAACAGTGGAGCAATCAGACATTTTGACCTTTTATGGGGACAGGCAGTTTTCACAGCATGTGATTTGGTTCAGTGTGGTATGCATAACAGCAAGCATGGAGGAGGCAGGCACTGCTCCATAAATCAGGACCATAAATCAGGGACACTGTTAGACCACAGCACATGCAGCTTCTTAACTCTCTGTCTCAAAGAAAGCTGCAGGGGCCTGTGGTCTGATTGAGGCTTTAGGTCTGTTTTATAGGTGCAGGCCCCTGTTGTAACAACTATGTTTCTGGAAGTCATTTTTTTTTTAAATTTCCCCCAGTGCTGGGGAATATACTCTATTTTACATGTTAGGCAAACACTGTACCACTTAGTTCTATCTAAGCACTAAAACTGACCTTTGTTTTATTGGGGGGGGGAATTACCCATCTTAACTCTGATCTTCCTTTTTCTTTATTTTTCCTTTGCTATTGTTGTTTATTTGTTTTCAACAGACTACCACAGTTGCAGTGTTTCCTTAAGTCAAAAATTTTGCGTGACAATCCTCAGGGATCTTTTATCCAGGAGAAGCCTTAACCCTTCAAATGCCCATGGTAAGCCCTTAGCATAAACTCTGATGTCAAGCAGGTTTTCATAGGGGAATCATAGTCCTGTCATAAAGGTCCCTCCCTCCAGCTTCACTAGCTACTAGGTGACTGATGTAGGAGGGTCATCTGGCTATGTGTTACTTTCATTGGTTAATAAAGAAACTGCCTTGGCCTTTTGATNTTAAATGAATACAATTTGTGTGTTGTTATTTCGGGGTATAAGCTAGCCATGTGGCAGCTGGGCGGGATGAAAAGCAGGCCTGCTCTCCCCTATCACTATAGGTGACTTAAAACCCCAACTTTGGAAGCTTCCCAGATGGGCATCAAATCATGAGTTCCCCCAAAACTGCTGTAGATAATCACCCTTCCTCTGTGTTGAGTGATTGCCGAGGTCACTTGTCTGAGACTTAAAGATCACCTCTACTGAAACCCTGACCCTTTGCTCGGCACTGCATGCATCTACTGGTCAACTGGATCAGGGAGAAAGACAGAGCCTGTAGGTTCATATTCAAGCTGTCCCCTTTTCATCCTTGGAACCTCCTGCTCAGCTCTGCATGTTGAACAATTGAGAAAAGTTTTGTCTAGAAATATCGTTGAGGGATAACATGACTCTGACTTTTCTACTCCCTCTTTCTCACTATTCTTCATGGTTAAAGATTCCTGACAGCCACAGTTACTGGAAAACCAGACAATTAAGAGTAGAAAGAGGTGATACCTGAAGTCTGGAAGATCTCCACCTACTCCTGGGAAGTTACACAAATATTCTTCCCCTTTATTAAGCTATTTCTATCCCTTGTCATTTCTCTCCTATGCCTATAACCTCTCAGTCCCTCTACAATTGAGAAGCTGATGTGTAAACACAGTTCCTTTTCTCTATTCTTTCGGTATGAAATATAATCTTTGTCCCAAACACCTATCCCTCATACATTGCTTATGTGTATTGAGCTTCCAGTTGAGATCTACCAACAGAACTAAAAAGATGCTATTTTTTCAGTAATTTATGAGCAAATTGGGAGCATGGGGACCTTGGGGATGAGTTGAAGTGGGGAGAGGAGAGGCAGGGAGGGGAGCAGAGAAAAATGTAGAGCTTAATAAAAATAAAAAAAAAACAAAGAAAAGGAGAAAGTCATACGCATTTCTCCATAAAAAGATTTTACTCTATTGTAACATATTAATATAATTTGTACAGGAGGTTATTATAGGGTTCAGTATAATTAGCATGCTTATATGAAGTGTAGTAAGGGCCATTGAGATGGATCAGCTGGTAAGGACAATTGCCTCTAATATTAATGACCTGAATGTGCTCCCTCAGATTTACCTGGAAGAGGTAAAGAACTGACTTCTACCATTTGACCATCACAAAAATACCATGGCACATGCTTACCCATGCACACGCTCACACACACATACACACAGACATATGTGTGTGCACAAATAGAAATTAAAATTAAAAATTCAGTGAACTGAACCTCTGAATGTCCTCAAGATTCTATCATATCTATGTGTGCTGCTTTTAAACTCTCCTAGCAACCTTGAAATATGGCAGATTGTTGGAGGCATCTCCATCCTACTGTGCTATAGAAAAACAGAACCAATATCTGCTCTCTAGCTGTGTTTAGTGCCTTTTGCATAATCTCTTTGCCAGCCTCAAGCCTCCTGCCTTCCTACAGTGGCCACTACTCTACTCCATTATTCTGTGAAACTAGATTTTAGTTTATACAAATTAATAAGGACATATTGTGTTTATATTTCTGAGTCTGGCTTGTTTCCCTTAACATAATAACCTCCAATTTTGCCCAGGTTACTGCAAATACAAGAGATCATTCTATTTATGAATACATAATATCTCACTATGCATAAACACTCATTTTTTAACCATTCACCCATTGATGAAGAATTTTGATGATTCCATGAATTATCTATTATGAACGAGGCTGCACAAACATGAAAAGCAGATACTTTTTTGATATAATGATTTTATTTCCTTTATATATGTACACAGTGGCAGGATTGCTGGATCATATGGAAATTTTTATTTGATTTTATAAACTCTTCATGCTGCTTTATATAATATAGATGGTAATTTACAATGTCAAAAATGGTGTCTGAGACTTCCTGTTTCTCTGCAGGCTCACCAGGATTTGTTACTTGTATTTTTGCTAACACCCACTCTAGCTGCCCTTTGCACTGTTCTGATGACTAGTGGCAGTGAGCGTATTTCATGTATTTCCTAGTCATTTACATGTCTTCTTTTGAGAAATGACTATTCAGACATTTTGAGAAATGCCTATACCATTCAGCTCTTCTATTTTTCTCTTTGACAGCTTCATACATGTTTGTAATGAATTTTAGTTGTTTATATCAAGTCCCATTATCCTCTCCATTCTGCCCATTCTTCCCTAGACCCTTCTTCACCATAATAATTTGTCCTCCTATTTTTATGTTTTTCTGTGTGTATATGTGGCCCACTGTGTCTAGTTAGAGTTGTTTGCATAAGCATAGGTGGGAAGTTATTTACTAGACTGTGCACAACATATCAGTGACTACACCACTGAAGAGAGTGACAGCAGTCTTTGGCTATCAGCAATGCTTCTCTAGGAGGGCACGACTTCACGAGTCATTCTTCCAAGACAAAGCGTCCAGGGTCCAGTATTGTATAGATCTTGTGTGTCACCGTGTGCCTAGCTGTGGTGTGTTCATGTAGGCAGCAGCCATACTATGTCCAGTAATGTCTTTGTGCAGCATATCGTTTCATCTTCTCGTTCTTACACCACCTTGCATTTTATTCCCTAAGCTTTGATGGGGATGACACATCCTGTTTAGGACATAGTCAACCACCACCACTTCTCAGCACTTTGTCAAGTTACAAGTCTGCACTAACTGTGTTCCACTGCAATAAGAAACCTCTCTAAGAAAGGCTGACACCATCCGTAATCTATGGATATAAATATTAGTATTTAGAAGTAGCCTGATGTCATGTCTACTTAGCAAAACAATAGTAGAACTTCCTCTGCACTCTTGAATGCCCACCTCTAGTACTTATGATCTTCCCAGCCATAAACACTTTTATATGCATAGTCTTTTATTGAATTATTGAGCTATACATTTTTCTTTCCTCCCCCCTTTTCTCTCCCCTCCCCTTCAACCATTTCCTATAGTCCTCATGCTCCAAAATTACTCAGGAGATCTTGTCTTTTTCTGCTTCCCATGTAGATTAGATCCATGTATGTATTGCTTAGGGTTCTCATTGTTGTCTAGGTTCTCTAGGATTGTGAGTTGTAGGCAGATTTTCTTTGCTTTATGACTAAAAGCCACTCATGAGTGAGCACATATGATATTTGTTTTTCTGGTTCTGGGTTACCTCACTCAATATAAGGTTTTCTAGATCCATCCATTTGCCTGCAAATCTCAAAATATTGTTGGTATTATTATTATTATTATGATGATGATGATGCTATATAGTAATCCATTGTGTAAATATACCACATTTTCCTTATCTATTCTTCAGGCAAGGGGCATTTAAGTTGTTTCCAGGTTATGGCTATGACAAACAATGCTGCTATGAACATAGGTGAGTACATGTCCTCGTGATATTGTTGAGAATCCTTTGGGTATATACCCAAAAGTGGTATTGCTGGAACTTGATGAAGGTTGTTTCCTGCTTTTCTGAGAAATCGCTATACTGATATCCAAAGGGGCTGTACCAATTTGCATTCCCACCAGCAATGCAGGAGTGTTCCCGTTGTCCAACATCCTCTCCAGCATAAGTTGTCATCCGTGTTTTTGATCGTGGCCATTCTTACAGGTATAAGATGAAATCTCAGAGTCGTTCTTATTTGCATTTCTCTGATGACTAAGGATGTTGAACATTTCCTTAAGTGTCTTTCAGCCATTTTAGATTCCTCTGTTGAGAGTTCTCTGTTTAGGTCGGTACTCCAAATTTTTATTGGATTATTTGGTCTTTTCATGACCAATTTCTTGAGTTCTTTGTTTATTTTGGAGATCAGTCCTTTGTCTGATGCGGGGCTGGTGAAGATCTTTTCCCATTTTGTAGGCTGCCATTTCATCTTGTTGACCATGTCCTTTGATTTACAGAAACATTTCAGTTTCAGGAGGTCCCATTTATTATTTTTTTATCTCAGTGTCTGTGCTTCTGGGGTTATATTTAGGAAGTGATCTCCTGGGCCAATGAGTTCAAGTGTACTTCCCATTTTCTCTTCTATGAGGTTCAGTGTGGTTGGCTTTATGTTGAGGTCTTTGAACCATTTGGACTTTAGTTTGCTGATGCTATGATAATTTACATAAGCGACCCCAAAAATTCTACCAAGGAACTTTTACAACTCATAAACACTTTCAGTAATGTAGCAGGATACAAGATGAACTCAAAAAATCAGTAGCCCTCCTGTACACAGATGATAAATAGGCTGAGAAAAAAATCAGAGAAACATCATCCTTCAAAGTAGCCACAAATAGCATAAAATATCTTGGAGTAATGCTAACCAAACAAGACCTGTATGATAAGAACTTTAAATCTTTGAAGAAAGAAATTAAAGAAGTCACCAGAAAATGGAAAGATCTCCCATGTTCTTGGGTAGGTAGAATTAACATAGAAAAAATGGCAATCTTACAGAAAGCAATCTACAGATTCAATGCAATGCCAATCAAAATCCCAGCAAAATTCTTCACAAACCTCAAAAGAACAGTATTCAATTTCATATGGAAAATCAAAACACCCAGAATAGCCAAAACAATCATGTACAATAAAGAAACTTCTGGAGCCATCACAATCCCTGACCTGAAACTCTACTACCAAGTTACAGTATTGAAGATAGTTTGGTATTGCATAAAAACAGACACGGGAGGACCATTGGAACCAAATTGAAGACCCAGATATTAATCCACACACCTCTGAACATCTGATTTTTGACAAAGAAGCAAAAAATGTAAAATGGAAAAAAGAAAGCATATTAAATAAATGGTGCTGGCATAACTGGATATCAAAATGTAGAAGAATGAAAATGGATCCAGCCATAGACTCTTGACAATGTTTGCAATACCAGGTATAAGTTCTCTCTTCTGAAGTGGGCCTGAACTCTTATCACAAAGCAGTTGGTAAACCCCATTGCAACCATGCCATTATTGTACCACTGGGCACATCTTGATTAGCAGCATTTTATTGTATTTCATATTGTTTACAGTTAAGGTAAAATCACTGATGATTTTCTCTCAGGAACCTGCATAGCACATTCTGGCACTGTGAAATCCAGCCAGCAAAGAGATAGTTTGTAGCTAGTTCTGAAATAATTTCTCTATATCCTGTGACTAAAGGATTTGTTGCTTTCAAGTTTTGCCATCAAGTTCTGTTTGTAAGTCTTTAATTGAAGTACTTGTTTTATTGTGATACACACACACACATAAACTAGATACTTATAACTTGTCAGATGAATGCTTTGCAATTTTTTTTGTCATTCTGTGGGCTGTCTCTTTACTTTTTTAACTTTTTTGTTGGCTCTGCAAAAATCTTAGTTTGATATCATATTTGTCTATTTTTACTTTTATTTTGTCTTTTTATAATGTACTTTTAGGAGTCTATCCACAATATCTTTGCCTACATCAATGTCTTAAATAGTTTTTCCTATGTTTTAATTTGTAATGTTATAGTTTCAGGTCTTGCATTTATGTGTTTGACCTATTTTCGTTTGAATTTTGTGTATGGTGAGATAGAGGGACCTAAGTTCATTCTTTTGCATATATAAACCCAGTTTGTCAGCACCATTTACGGTCATTAGTGTCATTTCTCCATATATGTTATTGGGAACATTGTCTACCCTCATTTGGCCACACAGAAACTAATGTCTAGATTGACTATGTTGTTTTGCTAGACTGTGTGTCAGTTTTATTGACCATGCTGCTTTAAATCATGCCTTGAAGTCAGGTAATACTGTTTATTATGTTGGAATCTGATTCTTCCATTATTTGTTTTTTTGGTTTGTTTGGGGTATTCCATATGATTTATATTTAATTCTATGTGAATTTTATTATTATTTTTATATTTCTGTAAAGAATATCATTGGTTTTAGGACCACAAACATAAAAGTTGTAGATCAATTGATATGCTGTATTCACTTTAAGAATAATAATTTCTACAATCCATGATAATAGGAAAACTTATCACTTTTCTAATAGTAAAATTATTTCCATCAATAGTTACATTTTTCAGTGTAAGGCTACTTAACGCTCTCAGGTAAATTAATATTTAATTCATTTAATTCTGTAGGTATTGTGAACAAAGTTTCTTGACTCATTTCTTTTTGCATGCTTTTTGGTTCTATATAAAATACTACTGTTTTGCAAGGTTTTAGGTTCATCTACATTGCTTAATTAATTCATCAATTCCAACAGCTTTTTTCTAATGTATATGGTGGTTCAATGTATAAAATAAATCATCTGCACATATGGATAGTTTGACTTCTTTCTTTCCAATTAAATATTCTTTACTTCCTTGCTGTTTTAATAGTTGCTATGAAGATTTCAAACAGTGTATTTGATAAGAATGATAAAAACGAACATCCTTGTCTTATTACAGACCATAGATTAAACATGTCATCTTTTCCTATTTTAGTGAGGTACTGATGGCAGGTTTTTTATATAAAAGCCTCCAGTATTTTGAAATATGTCTTTCTACACCTAAATTGTTGAATATTTTTATCACAGAAAGATTTTGAATCTTACAAAGTATTTTTTGTACATCTATTAAGATGATCATGTGACTGTTTTGTTCTCTGTTCTGTTGGTAAGGTGTATTGTGCCTATTGATTTTATACATTAAAGAATCTTTGTGCCTCTGAGAATAATTTCATTTGATTATGGTGTATGATGAGTTTTATACATTACTGAATTTTTTTCTAGTATTTTATTCAAAAAATAAGCCTCTCTATTCAACACAGATGTTGTCCTGTAGTTTCTATTTTGTTGTGTTATAGTCTGGTTTTGACACCAGTAATAATGACCTCCTCCAGAAATAATAATGTTATAAAAGGTCATGATCTCATAAAACGACCTTTTTTTAGGAGGTCCTTATTATTCTTTTATTATTATGTTGGAATCTGATTCTTTGTAGATTTTTTTTGTCCAAGGCCATCAAGTATTGGAATTTTCTTTGATAAGATATTTTTAAATTATTGTTAAAGTTTAATAACTATTACTATATGTTAAGAAAAATATAAATTTAGCAACAATAAAAATGTATTTCAGATAGGCAGTAATGGCATATGCCTATAATTCCATCATTTGGGAGACAGAAGCAATTGGATCTCTGTGAGTTCAAGACCAGCCAAGTCTTCAGAATGAGTTTCAGAATAGCCAGGACTACACAAAGATACCCTGTCTCAAAATAGCAAAAACAAAAATCAACAAAAAGTATTTCAAATATCAATCAAAACTAAATAACTAATTCAAGTGTGTAAATTATAAGAATTTGTTCATTGCTCCTAGGTTTTCAAATTTTAATTGAAATTGCTTGTAGTAGATTCTTATCATCTTTTGTATTTCTGTAAATTCAGTTATAATGTCTCCAATTTAATCTCTATTGTACTTATTTGAGTATTCTTTCATTTTTTATTAATCTAATTAAAGAATTGTTAATTTTACTTATCTTTTCTAAGAAGTACCTAATTGTTTCATTGATTTTGTTTGGTTTTGGTTTTGGTATGGTTTGGTTTTTGGTTTTTCAAGACAGGGTTTCTCTGGGTGTAGTCCTGGTTGTACTGAAACTCTCTCTGTTTGGCCTTGAACTCACATAGATCTGCCTGCCTCTGCTTCCTGAGTGCTGGGAGTAAAGGCAAGTGCCACTACCACCTGCCTTGCTTTGCTTTTTTACTTGGATTTTATTTCTTCTTTCATCCTTATTATTTCTTTCCATCCATTAATGTAGGACCAGAATTGTTCCTGCTTTGCTGAGAGAATGAGGTGAATCCTTAGGTTTGTTGTTTTAAATCCTTCAATTGCTAATATGAGCATTGATTACTATAAACTCCCTACTATATCTGGTTTTGTCCTATCCCACAGATTTTTGATATGTTGTGCTTTCTTTTTCATTTTGTCTCAAGAAATTCTGGCATTCAGTGACCCACTTGTTCCGAGCATTTTGATCAATTTCTGAATATTGGCTTATCTTTTCTTTGTTCGTCATGATTTTTTTTAATTGCCAAGTTTCACCAATTTTATTCATTATAGTACTGAAGTTCTAGCCAAAGCTTCTAGACAGAACAAGAAATAAACATCAAACTGGAAAATAAGCTATCAGTTTCTCATTGTTTTCAGATGACATGATAGCATACATAGAAAACCTCAAATATTCTGCCAGAAAACTATGAGAATAAATGAATTTGGAAAAGTTACAGGATATAAAAGCAACATATAAAAATAAGTAGCACTGTAACACAGAAACAGCAAATGGTCTGAAACTGAGATGATTTGTTTATTTTTATTTCATTGTGATTTGAAAATCTAAGATATTATTGCGATTTTTAATTTATTGAGGTTTGATTTGTTTGGAAATGTGATTTCGTTATGAGTAATATTCTGTCTGATGGTAAGAAAAACTATGTCTTGTTTCTGTTGAATGAAATGTTCTATAAATACATTAAGACCATTCACTGCATTGTATGAATCAACTATGACACACAAGTTGATTTTTTTCCCTATCTTTTCAAAGATGAGAGCAGGGTGTTGGTGTTCTATATCATTACTGAATTAGAGCCATTCTCACCTTTAATTCTAAGAATACTTTCTTTGTATGTTTGAATGGTTCATTTTGACTTCAGAATTTAAACTTATTGTATAAGACAAATAACAATTCCTGTTTGTCAGCCTCATTTTGGTATGGTTTCTGTATCTCAAACAACATATATTTTATACATCAAATTGACCATTGTATTCTTTTTTCTTCTTTTTTTAAGATTTTTTTCATTGAAGACACATTTTTCTGGCGCACAGTACATCCTGACTACAGGTTTCCCTCTCTCTACTCCTCCTATTTCTCCTCACCTCCCCTTTCCTCCAGACCCACTCCACTCCATTTTCTCTTCAGAAAAGGGCAGGCCTCAAGAAAAGACCAAAAAAGATACAATGAGACACAGCAAAAGCCCTCTTTTATAGGCTAGCCAGAAAGGAAAAGAGTCTCAAGAGCAGGCAAAAGAATCAGAGATATATTTGCTTTCATCATTAGGAGTTTGACAAAGACACTAAGCAAACAATTATACACAGAGGACACAGTAAAGTGAATTTGAAAAGAAGGAATCTTATTTAATTACTCTTCACATCATTAAGAAAATGACAGTTTGAAATATAGGAAAATGTCATTTAATTTCTTATAGTATATATTCATTGGTAATTTTATAAAGGAATACAGGGTCTTTATATAATACCCACTACACACACGCACACACACACACACACACACACACACACCCTCCAATTTCCTACCAGACCTTTCCCATCTTCCTCCCAATTACAAGCCTTCACTTCTTTTTTGATTACTTTGTAAAACTCACTGAAGCCTCCCTTGAGTTTTCAGTTGGGAGATCTCAGTGACTCTTAAAACAACACAAGCTATTGGGATGGCCTTTGGTTGCCCACTAGAACTTGGTAGTAAGGTAAGACCATATTTCAGAAGTCGTAATATTATTTTGGTTTCAGAATATAGACAAACCAATCTGGTAGTGACTTAGAAGCTCCCTCCATGTTAGTTAGCTTCCATGGTACTATAAGGTGCTTTTCAGTATGCTTAGGAAGATATATAATCAATGAAAAATCTTACCCAGTCATGAATTCTCAGAGCTCTAACAAGTGGCCTAGCATAATACGCCCATTGATGCAATAGTAGAATTTGTGTGATAAAGGTAATGAATAACTTTCTTTTATTTCTCTTTATCATTTATAATTTTTTAATTTTAAATTTTATTTGTTTTACAAACAGCTTTCTAATTGGATTTATGACATCATCCACAAGAGGCAGCTCACGCATGGTACCATAAACCTGTCAAAGAACTCATGGCAGAGGTCTTAAGTCTAAAAGAACCTATAGTACTTTGCTAAAGAAACACAGTATCAATCTGCCTTCTAAATACTTATGCTTATACCATAGATCACTATGTACCTCTCTCTCATCTCTCATCAGAGAAATTTCTTTATGCAGGAGGAATGGTTAATACTTCAACTCACACCTCATCCAAATGCAGAGAAAAATTGACTGTGTGGTGCTCTGCCTTAACTGGGCCATCTTTGTCAGACACACATGCATGCAGAGAAAGAGAGAGAGAGCATCCTAGAAGAGGGGGCTTATGAACATGACATGGACCATGCCATCATGAAGTCACAGCAACTGTAGTTGCTTGCGTAAGACCTGCACAAGATCAAGCCAGTCAAACCTCCAACATGTACAAGGGACAGGGGCTACTCATGAGACCCCACTCCTCACTGAGGCACTGCTGGTATATGACAGATGTTAAAAGATAGAAAGTTCATTTTCTAGTCAATTCAGAATCAAAGTTTTCACTAAGCTTTGTTGCCTCTTACCTAGGAGAGTCATTCAATCTCTAATGGCTGAGCTTTGAAGTATTTCTTCATATACAGGAAGCAAGAATGTCCCACCATAAATCTGTCAGCCTTAAAGCTTGGTTCTTCTCCTTTATCAGGCCACTAGATTAATCTTCCATTGTTGGCAGTTTTTTTTTTTTAAAAAATTCAAACCTGACTGAATTTGGAAACCATTCACAATGGAAGCTTTCATTTACTCCAAAGGATATAAATACACACTCAAAATTATGTGACAATTTCCCAAACATTTTTGTATGTTGTGGTTGAGCTAATTGATTAGCCCATGGGCTAACCCTAGGTTAAGTGGATATTTCTGGCCCAATACAAATAGTTGCCTTTCCTTTTCCAGGGACAAAAGTTACAAAAGTCCCTGAAAATGTCATAAAAACTGTCCTATTACCAGTACATCCTATGAGAAAGTAGAGGACAAGTCATATATTTACCATTTCCTGATAGAGTATAAAGCCTATAAGCACTACAACATGAATTACAAAAGAGTATTCTTTTAGTAAATGAAAATTAGCTAATCCTGAACAGTCACTGTACATGAAAAGGCAAGGGTAAAATTAACCAAGATTCGGATCTCCTTAATTAAATAAACCTTCAATTGGAAATAGAAAACCTCAGCCTAACGAATTCTTTAGAATGTGATGTGGTGTAAGGCCTAAAACAGAAGTTCAGTGCTATGTGGTGCCCTGATATCTGGCAAAATCAGAAAGGCCTTAAAGGATGAAAATGTCAAGTTTGCTTTCAGTTCTAGCCCTACAGATAAGGTCTTCTAGCCAAACAACCCTCGTTATCAAAGGCGCCAGGCCCAATTCCTGTATTCAAGGATGGAGTTTCAATTTCCTGCCAGCCTACAGAGTTATTCAAAGCCAATCACATCCTCTCACAGGAACTAAGCGACGCTTCACCCTCTGGACATTACAAAGCCTTCCTCCTGCAGACTCTGGCTGTTCACTCTGAGTCCACCCTTTATGTTACCTTGCATGAAATCTGAGGCCAGCGTCTCTCAAGTCATGAGTATCGGTTGCTGCTGACTTTTCTTCTTTCAGTGTCATATGCCTTATGGCCAGCAATCCAATAACCCTAGGGTGAGCATCCCCTCCTCACTGACAGAGTGACTAGGAAACGATTAGAGCACTTCAGTCAGGGGCCTTCTTGAAAAAAATCTGACATACTTTAATGTCTGAATTGGTCCTGGCCACTTTTCCTTCCCACACTAAATATCTTGAGAGAATGTAATTTCTATTCAGAAATCCTTTACAAGGGAGGGTAGCTACATCAATGGCTTCAGCTCAATAACTCTGTGCATCCTCGGTCCCACTCCCAGTTTAGTTCTCTGACCAACAGCAAACATGTTTAAGAATATCCAGAAGTGATCATCCCTTACTCCCCCCCGCCAATCCTGAAAAACACACACTAAATTGCTGAAGCTACCTTTTGTTATAAATGTACTTCAATCCAATGCTTAGTACTACTGTCCACCCAGCTTACAACAATACACCTTGCCTTTCTGAAAGATGAAATCTCTCACATAAGCTACTAAAATAAAATCTACCTAATGATTTTGCATAAAGGAAGACATCAACGTCAACAACGACAGGAAAGCTGAACCTGTGAAATTTGCTAATTCAGATATGAACAGCCCTTGATGTCTGCTAAGTAGATCAAAGGACTTGCAGCCACTATGGCAATGGCACTTCAGGCAACCTCTTCTTTCTGAGCAGCACAAGGCAATGTGGCAAGGAGATGGCAGCAGCAGTGGTACCAGCCATAACATAACATCATTGGCTGAACTGCAAGCTTACCGGATATGAACATGGAAGAGGACAGCCAGCCACCTTCAACATACAAAAGCACAGGTGCTAAGAACTCATTTTTCTTTAGTTTAAAGAAGCCACTGGAGCAGCTTTCTGTGTCTGTAGCGTTAGATCATAACTGTGGCAGGAGCAATGTACTCAGTTATCCTCATAATAAACAAAAGATCATGCTACTGTCTTCTTAACAACTCATCCATTGGTTTAAAATATATTCTTTTGAGGAAATTGTTTGGTGGCTCAGCAATTAAGAATACTTTCCACAAGACCCAAGTTCAGTTCCAAGAACCATTGCTAGGTGGCTCACAATAGCCTTTAACTCCAGCTCCTAGGCATCTGGTGATCACTTCTGGCACCTGCATACACATGGTATACACTCACACAGACACACATAAACAAAATAATAAAAATATTTTAATGTATTACATTGAATTAGCAACTCATAGCCAGGCAGTGGTGGTGCATAACTTTAATCCCAGCACTCAGGAGGCAGAGGTAAGAGGATCTCTGTGAGTTTGAGGCCATAGTGGTCTACAAGAGCTAGTTCCAAGGCTACAGAGAAACCATATCGTGAGAAAACAAAATGATGATGATGATGATAACAATAATAATTCATACTACTGCTAGACAAGGTGAGGTATGCTCATTTTACCAGGACTCGGGAGGGAGAGAGAAAAATCAGGAGTCCATGACCATTCTTGACTATGTCCAAACGGAAGGACAATGCAAGCTATATCAAAGACTATATTTAAAAAAAGTAATTACAATAAAATTATTTATGGCAGCAGGAAAGCAACTGACTATAATATTTGTATTTATACACATATATTATTATTTAAAGAATAAAAGTATTTTTATAATAAATTCACAAATTCATTAATTTATGTCATTTCCACTGTTTTGTCTTTTTCCCTGTTAATCATATGCAGATAGAAACAAGTCTCAAGTTATAATTTTAACTTAAGAAAAGTTTATTATTTTCTATTAAGAATATCAGGTTCTTAACTACATTGCTACTTAAGCTTGCCTGCCAATAAAAAGGGCAAAGGTATAAATAATTGGGAAAGCATCACAGTTTTAAAAAGAAGATATTCATGACAAAATGATACTTGCACACAAAACAAATTAAATTTGTACAATAAGAAAAGATATATAAAAATTATAACTGAAACAAAATGAGCAAAAATTCTAAATCACAGGGCAACTCAAAAGGACCTTCAAGCCATTACCTTGTCAAAACCATCTGGAGCACCAATCTAGTTGGGTTTCAGGACTCTATGAGACCTGAGAAGAGAATGCCTCTCCTTATGTTCTATAGACTATTCCATTTCCATAATGATACCATCATCCTCTTATTCCAAGTTTCAAAGCCTGAAAAATTTGGAAGTTGTTCAGCTTCTTGTACCAAGGACTTTAATAATAAATTACAGAAGATTCTCTGCTGCCTCCAGTTGCTCTTTTGTCAAACTGAGTTAAATATAGAGCCTTTGTCAACTGCATCTTGCAAGATTTCTCTCTATCTCAATTATGATCTGCATAATTGTTACCCTATTACTGTGTAGTGCTTCTTAAACATCAACCCTTTGGTCTTGTGCCTCAGAATCTCTTGGAAAAATTGTTAAAATTCCAGATTTCCAAGCAAATAAAGCACTTCAGTTATAAGAATAGTTAGCAAAACTCCAACATCCTAAATCAAAAACACATCCAGATTTGTGAAATGTATTTAAAGAAAACTAATTTTGCCATCACTAGGAGCTGAAGTAATGATTCTTGCCTCTCCTGTCCAAATTTTGTGGGATCTTCCTTTTCATTGAATACTAAGTTGGTAATGAGAAACAGTTTGAAACTGTTTCCAGGCCTGGAGGAGTCCCTGTCCCTAGTCCAATTCCTTTAATAAACACAAGTCTTTTGTACCTTTTCCTTAGAACTTAGCTTCAAGATGGAATTCATGCATCTTGTCAAACACGCTAATGTGAAAAGTGCAATAATCTAATCAAAGAAGGAATAGTGCCTCTCTTTAGTGTTTTTATCTCCTATCAGAATTTCAGCATGAGGTCACAATTAAAAAAATCTTATGCCTAATTTTAATAAATAGATATATTCTCTAGTGTTCACATGACACAGACTTCATGAGGAAAAACTTGTGACAGAAGTATTTATGATTCCTCTGAACAAAAGATCATCTCACAATTCCCATGGTTCCAACAATTTTGTGTTTCATTGTGTATTTCAAAATCTTAGGTGTCTAAGTTATGTGACCCTGGGAACATCCATGAGGAACCTGACACAACTGTAGAATCATCAAACTAAGAGGTCAGGGATTGATCTAAGGAACCAGATTGAAACATTCAGACAGAAATGTAAATTCAGGAATCCAACAAGTTCTACAAAACTAAGAACCTTAAAACAGGAATTTAAGGTCAGGAGCGAACAGGAAATGGATGACCCTGTGTTCTTAGACAAAGCTGAATAGATGGAAGGATTCTTAGAGGTCAGGAAAGAACAGAACCCAGTATGTTTGTTGTACAAAGGACCTGGGGGATTATTTCTTCTTGAGTCTGTAAAGTACATTAATTTCCCATGAACTTTCAGAAATAGCAATGCTGTGGATCAAACTCTGCCCTGTTGCTGTATAAGTAGAAACAGAACCCATGGAAGCCTTTCTCCATACCACTTCTGAATTCCCAACCTAAATAACAAGATAAAGCAGTGAATGAGGAGCATGGAGCACTTTGTATCCACAATTAAAGATTTACAAAGAACCTTCTACTGCGACCTTGAGCTTTACCAACCCTTGGTCTTAGCAACATTGACTGTAAAATCAAGAGGACAACACTTGGCCAGAATATTTCCTGTGACCAAGCCCAAGTGAGCTAACAGACAAGAAAAATATTTAAGAATTATTAATAAGTGAAACAGACATGGTAGGGGCAGGCTTGGAATGTCATCTTTAAGGAAGATTAATCAGGTTAGTAAAAGAGTCTAGGAAAGAAGCATGTCATTCCTGGATAAATTCTCTTTCACACTCCAACAGAGAATGCTATATATACAATATGCCCTTGTGATAAACATCTTCTTGGAACCAAAGTGGACCAAAAGGATTTGTAGATTTTTGCACAACAATTCAAATTCAAACATCCATGTTCTTGCCTTTCAATTGCAAGTGATAATGAAAATGTATTAAAGATTATAAAAAGAATTTCTAGCTGTGTCTTTATTATAACTGCCTTAGTCTACACACTACATGCATTCAATAAACATATTCAGACTATGCAGAGGGGAATCCCACATCACATCATGTTCAATGTTTCTTTTTTTATCATTTCAGGACACTGTGAGATCACATTCTCCAACGGAATCAAGTCCAAGCTAGCGTAAGTTGAATTAATCATTGGAATAGGAGCAGAAATGCTGGAAACAGTGCCACAGTGGCTGGCCACATTCCACATGGGCTTTGTGTGTGGATTAATGGAGCACAGATCCCAACTGACCCTAATGAAAATGTTCTATAAACATAAAGTCATATTAGCCTGACGTGAATGAAGTGATATTGCCACTTTAAAAGAAAAAGAGAGTCAAACTGAAACTATAGAGTTTCTGTATAAGAAATAAGAACACTGTATTCTGGAAGCTATGAAGACATATTTGAAGACATGGACGTATTTAAGCACCTCCCTTTAAAGTGTTGCCATTAATAGGACTCATTACTCTGTCCTTTAGACTCCTTTCTCCAAGTTTCAGAGATTTTTCAAAATTTAAAGTCCAGTAGGCCCAATCTGTCTCAATTATTTGTATAAAAGTATGAGATTCAACAATATAGACATACTTACTGAGTTTTGGAGGTCCTTCACTGCACTTTGAGAGGAGAGTAAGTGAAATTTTAGCATATTTCCCTCCTAGACCATCTGCTGCTTATTATTCAACTTCATGGAGATTGGACTCCATTAGCAGTGGGGCCAAGATGTGGTTTCTGGATAAAAAATCTCTCTATCTCAGTGGTCTTCACTGAGAATGAACTTGGCACCATATATACATGGCAGGTGGGCAGTACTACCAATTGAATAGGAAAATAAATACCATGCCATGAAACCTAGGCTCTATAAGAATTACCAAGTGTTCTAAACTAAGCGTCTATACATTGATCACATTTTGTTATTATGTTAATTTTATGTGACATGCTCTGCATAAAAAATATAATAAGAATCAGAACAAGTTTCTTAGAATGTGTCAACAGTAGTCATGGTGTTCCATCTTTATTTTGACTTTTTTAATGCTCTAATTCTTAGATCCATACCAAATGTGTAAAGTGGGTTCTTCTTTTTTTATTCTTTCCATCGAAACAGAACTTTCATCTAACTGTACTCTTGCTTTGATAAGATAGATCAAACAATTTTTCTCTTTTTAATTCAGCTTGCAGAAACTGAATCCTTACTGTAAAAGGAGCTGTGGATGCAGTTAAACCCGCTTCAGTGTAGGAGTGGGAAAAAATATCCAGATGGCCATGCTGGAACTCCTTTCTCTCTTCTGGATCTACTCACGGATGGATTTCTGATCAGTCGAATGCAACTGGACTCCTTTCAAGGCATTAAATGTAATTAGCTGTTAATCGTAACTGCTAAAGGACTTTGCTGAATGGCTACCATGGCACCATCTGGACAGCTCCTCATATGCTCTGGGGAGAACCTGCAATCCCCATTCACACAAGAGTGTATGTCTTCCAGACATAACACTTGTCAAAATCATTGCATCCCATGGGAAACTCATCACAGATGGTTGAAATTAAAGACAGAAATGCTCTTTTTGTAGGTCAATATTCAGCTTTATAGTGTTTGAGCTTCTTTGTAATGTTTTGGTTTTAGTGACCATAAACATGCTATGTTTTCATATATTTTAAACACATTTCTTTCTATCATAGAAGAAGCTGATTGCAGACAGCAGAAAATGACATATATTATCTGAAGCCAAAATGAAATAGAACATATTGAAGTGACATTGGATGACTGGAGGAGCACTTTTCAAATACAGCAGCAGATATCAAGCAAACTCTGCAGGGCTGCTCAGAACACAGCAAAGGAATGGCGTACACTTCCAAATCCCTTATTGCCATAACACAATACAAAATCCTATAGAACTCTTGTTGGTCACACTTATATCATGATTTGATTACCTGATTCTCCTGGGCAGAAGGGAGAGAGTTATCATGTCTCTGGTTTTGGGGGGTTTTTTTGTTTTTTGTTTTTTGTTTTTTAGGTTTTTTTGCTCTTCTATGTGATGTCACTATCTTCAAGGAAGAGTTCAGAGTTCACCAAGTTAAGATGAGGGTATTACTTTGAAGCAGAGTTGAGATTTTATAGCATAAAACTCTTAGAATTAACTAACTGATTTCACTGTAAATCGTTTGGAATATGGAAAAAGAAATTGGAGCTAGAGCAACTGCTGGAGCCCATTGCCACATTCAGAAGAAAGCACCAATATGAAGAGGTAACCCTTAGAAGATCTAGGATCAGGAAATCCATGCTCAGAAAGCCTCTCTTCCTCCTTTGACCTCCTGATATTTCTCTACTTACCCATGGCAATTGTGTAATGGCAAATGGCAGAGAGAAGTATAGTTATCTGACTCACGAACACAAGACCACAGAGCTGGGCTGCGAAATAACCACTTCATACAAGGTAAGCACAGGGGACACAGTGCATGAAATACTGAGACTAGTCTTTAGACTAAGAAATCTAGAGGGTGAGGGCAAAGTGACAGGGCAGCACCTCTCAGCTTCTCTTTAGTTTTCATGAATTTTAACTTCAATCTGCCACAGACTTCCAAGTTAGTTTGCTAGTAGAACCAGAAAAACCCTTTATAGAAAACAACTCATTCTAAATCATCTCTCTTGCCACCATAATTTCTGATGCAGTTTTAAAAATGTTTTTAAAGTACAAATATCCCTTAAATTTCCATAGGCAAGACTGCCCTGATCCTGCCCCTAGACTTGGGAACACTTTTATGGGTAGCTTAGTCTCTAAAAAGTATACCTGACTTTATGAATCATAAAAAATCACATGCTGCAATGAGTGCTGAACTCCACCAAGATATTCATGAAGTACCCATCCTATTTTGTTTTCAGAACTGTGTATCAACCTGGTTGTTATTGCCATTGTTAATTTCAGAAAGCCTTTTCAGAATATCATTAACCAATACAGACAAAAACAAGTGGCAGAATTTCTGTTGCCAGAGTTTAGGAGGTCAAATCCTGGGTTCTAAAAGCCTCAAGTTGGGTTTAGCTACCCATCCCTAAATGTCAATTAAAGAGGCAATTAATAGTGAAAATTATAAATAGATTTATTTAAAGTGGCCACAATTAAAAGAAGTACAAAGAGGTCCAGTAACACCTACTGTATTTTGGGGAGCAGAGAGAGGACTGGGATGAGGTTTGGGCTTAAACAAGGAACAATATATATGTATACACACATATGCACTCCTGAGAAAGTATCAAAAAGGAGCATCTGTGTCTCTTCCTAGAATATCTCCTCTTCTGTTTGATGAGGATCTCTCCCTGTGAGTTTCATAAGGCTGTGCCCCTGCTCAACCCTGAGCAGAGTTTTGTCAATGAAGTAATGATGAATGGTTTTTGACATACATAAACACAACGCTGAGTTAAAGTCAACACTGTGTGACTCTTCTAAAATCGGGCAGTGACATCCTATAGCTTGGCCTTAAGCTGTATTGTCTTTATGTGCTATCAGATTTGCTAAGGGATCCCTGGAAAGCTGCATTCTCAGCACCTGCAGCTTAGTGGCTTACATTACAGAAAGCATTCTTACCTTACTTTGAATCTACTAAAGCAATTTCCCCTTCCCTGACTTTTAAAGCTAGTGCCTACTTTTTCAGCCAACCATGTCTGCAATGAAAGAAGAATGCAAGGACTTTGAAGGAGTAACATGGACTGCTTAGAGCAAAACCTTGGCCATAAGGAAGATCTTGGTTTCATTCTCTCTCAATTTGAGAGAAATGTCTTCCACTTTTCCTTAACTATTGAGTAAGAAAAAAAATCACTGTCTGACTCAATAAATTAACATTAATAATAATGACTGAAAGACTTGTGTTAGATATACTAAAACAAACAGGTTTAAAATTCAAAAATTTTGGATCAGAAGGATGGCTCAGTGGTTAAGGGTATATATTGCTCTTGGCAGAAGACTTGGGTTTGAGTCTCAGCACCCACATGGTGGCTTACAGCTGTCTGTAACTCCAATTCTAGGGGATCATATGCCCTTTTCTAATCTCCAAGGGAAACAAGGAAACACACAGGTGTTCCACATATATGCATACATACATACACACGTTCATGGAAAACACATATAAAATAAAATAAAAAATAATTAAAATTATAAAACTCAAAATTCTTGGCATACCTTATAGAAATGTCACAGTTAAATTTTTTAATTTAATAGTTTTATTTGAATATGAAGACATGGAGGTTCTTGTCCTTATCCCTTAATACTGTACAATCACTTCAATAAACAGAAATGGGGCAGAAGTGACATTCAAAGCTGGAGATGTAGATCAACCAAAATGGCAGGTGATGTGAAGAAGGCCAAGCAGCCCTGTGGAAATAGCATGGCAGAAAAAACTGATGTCCTGCTGCAAATCAGACAACAGGCAGCATGCATATCCAGTCATGTGAGTGAGTGGTCTTAAATAGGATTCCCAATGGAACCTCATGGTTGACTTACAAAACCAGGAGTGATCCAAAACTGCCATTTTAGGGCATTACGTTTTTAGCAACAGGGACTAAGTATAAAAGACTAGTTCACCTCATACGAGATCACACCTTCAAGATACCTAGAGAATTAGTAGAGCTCCATACAAGTCTTTTATTTTCTCATCCAGCACATATACGCATTTCCCTTCTTTGATTAATATAATCTTTGAAAAGGAAAACTTGCATTGAGATAGAAAGTTCGAGGCACCATTTCCTGTCATTCACTGTGGTGTAAGCCGCTATGTCAGAAAGTGGACCAGTAACCATTGCTTTCTATTTCCCTCTCATCCCTTTCCCATTTCTGCCTTGGGATCTTCTGCATACCTCTGTACCTTCCCAGCATTCCAACCTTTCTTCTATTTTTTATCTCAGCAAATCCTGAGTGCAAACTGTGGCCTTATGAAGGGCAAATGAAAACGGAGATGAAATGTCAAACTACCAAAAATATTCCTACAAAGCATTGCTTTTTTGAATCTCTGCTCACAACGCCAGGCCCATTTCTTCAGCCACAGCAGAGACACTCAACAAGTTAAAATTGCAGTCCATACCTCTTCCCTGACTTGCTTTTATCTCTAACACTTACTGTGGAGTTCATGCTACATATCTACCGACCTGTCTCTATCTTCTTTGCTGAGGACACAGGCACTCTGTTGTGTTCCCTAATATATCATTGCCCCCTAGGGCAGTGTTTAGCCCATGCAAGATATCAAAATTGCTCATTTAGTTTTTGTTGGTAATTGCACCTTTCTAGCTCATCCTTAGAACACGTTTTCATGGCAACTGGGGAAGTATGCGTCCAAATTCACAGGACCCACTTTAAAAATTAAGTTACAGAGGATAGTTTACACTGAAATACAGAATTAATTTTTATTTATGTTGGCAGCATACATTTTTTATATTTCAGCATTGCAAAAATTTCACAAATTAATGCCAAATTATGTCAAATTTATCATTTTCCAAAGCTATAGCTTTGATCTATCCATATTATTGCTAACTTTCTAAGGAAAACAATCTGGTTGGCTTGAAAATGTGCTTGCATTTAAATGATATAAGTAAAGATGATTTGGTGAACTTTTTCCATACTAGTTTTAAGCATTGTTTTTTTCCCTCTACATTACTTTTATTTTAATTTTTAGTAATCACTTATAAATAATAATAAAATCTAAACCATTTAACTAAAATAGATTAACAAGTTAGTATATGTGCATATGTGTTAGTGTATCAAATAAGTGTGTGTGTATGTGTGTGTGTGTATGTGTGTGTGTAAACAGTAAAATAAACATAGGATAATTTGGACAAGTCAATGGAGGCAAGAAATAACTAGAATCAACATCTTGAGACTATTTTGCACCCTCAGTTGATATAACCCCTTGATCCTATGTAACTCTAAAGCTGTATTTGTGCAGTAGCTTACATTTCCACAACATATTATGATGATCTCTAGAGGAACAATGAAGTATTTTGTCAGTTATCTACCACTCTATAATAAAGCAATAAAAGTCCTGAAGGTTATAATGCAAGAATCGTGCATATTTGCTGCTGTGTTGATACATAGGGTGGAACAGTTGCTGAGTTCAGCAGGATTCTTCATAAATCTGGGCTCAAGCAGATCACTGGGCATTTTTGTTTACTTTAACTGAGCTCTTTCGTGTAGCTTTGGCCTGGGCTGGAAAACTGAATTTCTGCACTGTGTTCCATATGCTTCATCTCCTGGTCTAAGTGTGTTTTCTTAAGGAAGAGAGAAGAGTAAAGGAAAGAGCAGGCACTTTTTCCAGTCCCAGATTCCCTCCGATTTGCTGCTGTTTATTCCTTGGCCAACACTGGAGTTTCAACGTGAGGGGAAAGATGCTGGTAATGGAGATCGCATTCATTATGGTCCCTGTGGCAACCAGTCTAACACAGGCGTGGGCTGTTGTTTTCATTATTTTGAAGATGAAAAGATAAAACTTAAAGCTAATTTCCCTAAAGTGCATCTATTGTGGGAATGAACCAGAAACTCTTCGGGTCAAAATGTATTTTTCTTTCTATTCATTTTTGACGGTTTGTTAATATTCACAATGATTTCATCTACTATGATAACTCAGAAATCCTAAAAGCAAAAACTGGAATCTCAATCAGATTACTTCATTTTTTGTACATTCGATAAAAGGTAAATCCAAGTGAACATATATCTCCATGTATAAATATAAATGTCACAGTAACCCTATTGTTTTTCATTACTAATTTGCTTGGCAAGCACACTGTATGTTCCACCAGGGAAACTGCCACAACCTTAGAAACAGAAGTCCTATATTCTATGTCATTGCATTCTTTAGTATGTGACACAGCACTATACAAATACGACATATACTACTAGATTTATAAAACTAGAAAATGACACCAATTTGACAAAGTTTCCTGCAGATCAATAAGAATTAAAATAGCAATTAGAAATGACTTTGAAGAACATGACCTTGAACTTAAAAGATGTGTTTACATAAGAAAAAAGTGTTGTTTTGATGTGTCTCTAATCTTAATGCCAGCTGATAAATATGGATATTTCCCTCTTTTTGATTTACTTTAAATCATAAAACTCGGGGTTTAAAATCAACCGAGGTGAGCTGCCAAGAGCCTACCATGAATTAATTCTTTTATTCTGTGCAATAAGCAGCAGAAATGCTGGGTTCAATGAGGTGCTCACTTTTCCATTATAAAAATCGAACCAGGTTTTCTTTATTTGAATCTGAGAGATAGCTGGATTAATATCACCCTCCACACATCATAGCACTTCATTCAATAACCTTATTATGCCTAGAAATAAAGAATTAAAGAAATATGAAACTTTGTCAAATATTTGTATTTATGGTTAAGTCATGCTACCCTTTTAACTGTCTCTAATTCCCACCAGGACTAGAAGGAGAAAATACACTAACAACAACAACAACAATAATAATAACGATTTACTGTGAAAACCATAATTAAGCTGTGTTATTTTTAGTGTGCATTTTATCCCATGATGAGACTTTTTGTAGGGAAGGGTAATGGAAAAATTCCACAACACTAAAAGATACGGTCGGCAATTTCCACATTTCAATGGAAGCAATTTCTTTCTTTAATGTTTAATCTTCACTTGGAGAAGACTCAAAGCCAAGTCAATGTATGCTGATATCTCTAAATCCTTGAAAAAGAGACTTTGTCTTTGGACATAAGACTCTCAAAGGATCCAATTCATAGCCAAGGCTAATCTCACCATTAAAACAACAATTAAGTGACTATAAACGTGAAGAATGCTTCCCATCACTTATAAATAGATGGATTCCTGACACATATTGCAACGATATCTACAGAGAATGCTCCTTCCTTCTGGCTTAGAATGACATTGGCTGAATTGTTGCAGATATGGATACACTGATGGATAGTGACAGATCAACTAAATCGCTACACAAACGTTGATATAATGGTGGCCTTTAGCAATTTTTCAACAATAGGACAATGCATACACTAGAGTCAGCCTCAGTTAATGGCAATTGCTGAAAACAAAAACATAATAATCAATAAAAAGTATCCCTTCCAATGTGCAATTTGAAAATAAAAATCTGGTCCTCTCTACCACAATACCCACAAGAAACGCCCTGAGGAAGTTGCCTCAATGTGTATGGAATAAGAAGAGAAAGATCATACATTCAGCTGAAATGATGTCTTAAAGACCTTTTGTAAATTGTAAAAAAAGGATATGGAAAATGGAAATTATTTAAGTATAAAGAAAATAAGATTTTCTAGAAGGTGTATAAATATATAATGCAAAACTATTTCTTTTTTCTCTTTTTCTCTTTTTTTTGGAGGGGGAATAGATGTTTATTTCCCTTATATGTAGGATGGTTCACAAACACAATACTAGAATTTCATCACTGTGTGGGAATGGAGTATGCCTGGCCTCCTAGGGTAAGTGGATCTTGGCCTTAGTGTACACTGAGAAGGGAAAGGATGGCGATTTCACTCTCCTGCCCTTGCTAGGGCCTGAAGGGACAGAGTCAGTTCAACTCCTTCCACCTCTCAGCCAGGAAGTCACCTTGGTGATACATTTCATTCTAACCATTGAGGTAAGTGGTAAAGGGATTGGCGGAGTCCTAACCATTACAAGGAGGTATAAAAAGTTCATGAAGGTACAGTGCAGATAAGGCCACAAGATGCATACTCCCAGGCACTTCTTCCTCCCATTCATCTTCCAGTTGCCTCCCAAGAAGTAGTTCCTGGAAGGTGCCTTTCCATAGGGACTGACTTGCTGAAGGTCAGTGTGTGATTGCAATTCACTGTCAAGAGAACTGCATCATGGTAATGATGTTGAGGTTGACAGACATGCTCATGCATGGCGGGATAAATATTGCAACCAATGTAACTTAATAAAATGTTTTAAGAATGAAACTCAGAGGAACTGAGTGTTTCATCCCTGAATGTTGCCAAGGACCCTTGAGAACATCATGGCAAACTCCCTGGCTATGGTTATTCCCAGTACTGTGAGTGCTTGTCAATCTGCTGCCATTGAGATACACTGACCTTTTCTCCATGAGATTTGGAAAACCGTGAAGCCAGCCTTATCAGTATATTGTCATTATTCACCATGCATTAAATTATTCTCCTTTCTAATTCTCATATAGCATTTAGTATCAGAGAATAACAACTACTATTTGACCCACAATGGGGTTTTAAGTCTCTGGTCTTCATTTTAACTGCTTAAAAAGAAGAAAAATAGACAAAGACCATTTTGTGCTTCAAGTACTATGACAAAATTATTGTGATTCCTTTATAAATTCATAGTTTTTATAAAGATCATTCACCCTTATTAATAAGGAAATATTAAAATATTCTTAGCTGGTATTTTATTGAAGATTTTTTATAACCAAAGTTGTAATTTCATCAATTGTTGATGAATGATACAGACTGGTTCGAGCCTAGTGGAATGAAATTTCATAGTCTGAGGAAGAGTGAGGAAAATGTCTAATGCTTCATTTTAGCGTGGGCCATATAACTCAAGCAATTTGATGCTACAGAAATAAGCAACTTCGAGTTGAAAGCTCAATTATTGTGTCATATTTTTGAATGTGTTGAGAAGACAGAAATGAGATCAGCGGGAAAGTGTAAACCTGCCACTGTGCTTCCCAGATGTTAAAAGATAAATTTAAAAAAAAATACAATGCTTCCCACAGTTTTAGATGTACTAGCTTGAGAATTTTTTTTTGGCTTTGTTTTACCATTCTCTTCAAAATAGACATCACTACCCTTGAAGACTAGCTCCAGGAGTAGCAAACAAGGGGGGAACAAGAATACATCAGTACATGGAAAAGAACATGCATGATTGTCTCCATCTGAATAAATAAAATGCCAGTTGTTCTGGACAAGGAATTAAAAGGTAGCTTAAACTAAGCAACGGTGTGTAGAAAGAGCAGTAAATGTATGTGGCGGCTTGAAAGTGAACAATCCCACTATACTCGTATATTTGAATGCTTTGTTCCCAGTTGGTGGACTCTTTGGAAAGGATTGGGAGGTATGGGCTTGTTGGAGAGGGTGTGGCCTTGTTGGAGGAGGTGTGTCACAAGGGAGGTTCTTTCAGGTTTCAGAAGCCCAAGACAGGCCCAGTTTTGCTATCTCTGAGTGCAACTTATGAATCAGATATGAGCCCTCACCTGATACCCCAGTCCCATGCCTGCCTGCCTGTCCCCTCGTTCCCCACCATGACAATCGTAGAGTGACCCTCTGAAAAAATAAGTAAGCCACCATTTAGATGCTTTCTCCTATAAGCTCCCTTGGTCATGGTGTCTCCACAGAACAGTAACTAAGACAGCATATTTTCAAGTTGTTAGCTTTTCATCTTCCAGTAGGTTTATTGGGATATAATTATATCATAAGTCAAGTGAAAATTTGTATACATAATCACATATGTAATAAACATGTGTGTACATGTCTATTCGAGAACATTTCAAGGCAGTACCACAACTGAAAGTAATTTCCTATTAGTACTATAAATGCTGAAGAAGCAGAATCACGCAGGAATATTTTCCACTAAGAAATCAAGCACAGTAACCAGGTATAGTGATGCATACCTGTAGTCTAAGTAAAAACTTAGAAGCTGGAAAATCACGAATTTGATCACAATTTGGAAACTGTGATGGCTGTGACAGGGCAGTATTCTCTGAAAGAAGCCATGCAGTCAGCCTCATACTATGATGCCCTTGATGATGAAATCTCCAGAACATCACAGCATAAACCAGACAACCAACTAGTATACATTTAGAGTAGAAAAAAATAACTTCTACTCTTGTTTTTTCAAGCAAGAATTACTCTTTGATAAATCTTATACTCTGGTAAACTTCCATCCTTACTTTTGAAGACAGTCAAGAAGAATTTTTGACTACTCTATAAGTATGGTATACAACCAACACCATTTTCATTCTTCGAAGTATAGTCTCCTTTAATTATATGTCTCTAATATCTTTCTAAATATCTCCAGTTTTTTAACAGCTGTGCAGTTTGTGCTCTGTGTAAATGAAGTGAGCCAAGGACGGAAAAATTAATCATCTTTTTCTACATATGGGAGGTAGGGTGGAAAGTATTCCTGCCATGACACATGTATCAGACAACAAGTTGAAATATATGTAGGTCCATGGGATCCAACTCAGTCGTCAGCCTTGGCAGGAAGTACCTTTAGCGGCTGAGCTCTCTCATCAGTCCAACAGATCCCATTCTTTTGACTAATAATCAGGGTCCTACAATCATCTCTTGCCTTTAAAAGCTACCAATTAGGAGGAAATGGCCCATTTCCAATAGACCTCCAAGCCTGACAGTATCTAAGCAGCCTAATACTACTATCATTGGCTCTGTGCTTACCTCCTGCACTGATGAGCTGCTGTCTTCCTCCTTTTCTCCTCTACCTGCCTCCAAAGTCCTCTTCTATTCTGAAGCACACTCTCTTACTTGGCCTCTGCTGATCCATTTCCTCGGGTTCATTGTTAACCATTACTTGCATATATGCAAATCTTATTGTTTTTGCATCTGCCTTCCCAGCTGCTTCCATGCTGACATGACTTATTACCAGTAGTTCTTATGAGAATGGGACTCTACCCTGCCTGCACTGAAAGACAACACATGGAGCAGGTGTAAGACTGCAGCCTAAAGGCAGTAGCCAAGGCTAGTGATGACAGGTACGGACAGCTGAAGTGTTCACACAGGTATGCATTCCCAGAATGCAACATTCCATCATGACCAACAGCAAACTAAGAATGCAACACCTCCAGAAACTTCTCAAAATAGTTGCAGGAAACCTTAAGAATGGAAGCTAATATGTAAATGAAAGCTTTGGAGTAATATGGTTTCCTTGGGGCCTGTTGTGACAATTAGCCATCATAAAGCAGAGGTTACTTTGGATCATAACTTTAGTTATGAATATGAAGTAAGTAGAGCAATATCTATCAGTAGTTTTACAGTGATGGGGTGATTTGTACTCCATGTTAGAAGGACCTTACCTGGGATTCCTGGCATTTTCTCCATACTACCTGAAGAGCATGTGTTCTGAGAGGTACAAGTGTTGGAAGGGTAGTAGATTGATTGAAGCTGGGATTTTATGTTACACCTTACTGACTATCAACCATTATCAGGGGTTCCTTTACTATGACGCCTCTGTTTCGGGCTCATCCACACTTCTGTAAGCTATCCTTCATCCATTCTCCTGTAAATCCAAGAAACTTACTGGTTCACCAATTAGGACTCAGGTAGAAGATTAATTTTGTTCTGTTGCCAGTACCCTACCCCAAGAAAACACAAAACTGTTTGTATGACCTCATCGGGGAATCTAGTTTGATCCTTAGATTGATGCTACTCAGAGCATGTCATTTGTGGTTTTATATAATGATACAGTCATTTATACAGTAGAATCTCCTAAAAGACTGATCAAAAACCTCACATACCCAGCTTATGAAACACTGGTCAGTGAGAGAACCAGACAAAGTGTATAGAATCTGAGCTGCTGAGTTTATATTTGATATAATTTTAAAAGTTTAAAATATATAACATAGAGTTATAAAAACTAGTAGCCTAAGATCGAGAGGGATTATTATTTATGCACAGTCAGTGAAGGGCAATTAGAAGCCTATAGAATAACAGTGAGCCAGTGTCTGTCCTCTAGTGAGTAAGATTGTTTTCTGTGGTCTTAATTTAGTTTTACTTTAATTTAGCAGAGATACTCCCTAAAATTAAAATATATACATATACCTATGTTCGTTAGATGAGTTTTCTGATTAATATTATAAACTTCATAAATTGCCTAAAGGGAAAGAATATGCTGATCTGCTGATAGCAGTAATTCAGTCCTAGCTACAGTTATATTTCTCATTACAAGAGAATAAATTGATGTTCTAGTTTATATATCTCTTCACTCATTGAAATGAAGTGATTTCACAGGGCCTAATTATCTGGGATCTGATAAGACCACATTCCTAGCCCTGCAAGGATGAGGACCAGACTCTGAAATACACTGACTAAATTACTGGTTATGTCCTTAAGTGGCCATAGTAATCTACAGTCAGGATTCCTGGGGATAATTCCAGTACCACAAAACTAAAAGAAAAAAAACTTTGCTATCTAATTGTCACTTGTTTGTTTTATTAATATTTTAGTCTATGTACTTACTGAAAAAGTTATCATTTCAAGAATGAAGAGCCACATATAATTAATAAGTAATTAAAATATTCAAAAACAACTAATGTACACACATGAAAATTTTAGGACAAACGCCAAATATTTCCCAGATTGAGTGAATGAAATAAGAAGGAACATGAAGCCAATGCTTTTGCACCATATGTAAAATGTTTTCTGCTGCTTAACCTGGACATCATTTTTACTTAATCAAAAGTTGTCTCAGCATGTAAGATCTTGCCGCACCACTATAGATGAAACAGAAAGCACCCTAAATCAAAGGTAGCCACAGCATGACATTTTCAAAGTCTGCATCAAAGGAAAATTAAACCCCTCAATTTCTAATTTAAAAAGCAAATGAGTTAGATAAAGAATTGATGAGAGCTATACTCAGAACCTTGTAGTTAGGGAAATCATAGCTAAAGACTGGACATTCTCTGCAATTAGTACAATATTAAAGATCTAATTATTCACAGAGCCCCATCCAAAAGTGTGTCTATGTCCAGGTAGACCAGAACATCTTATGTTAAGTAGGTGGATAAGTAGATGTCCAGTTTTACAGTTTTCATATGCATAGATGCAGCATATCACAGAGAGAAAAGTACAATCAGAGGCAAGCAGTTGCCTTTTGCCTTATTTCAATAAGAATATTCTTATATTCTCAGATATGAAATTAAAAACATTGAGTCAAATTATCCAAGGTTCCTTTATTTTCTTTCTGTCCAGGATTTTCTAAGACCTACAAAAGTTGAAGTTTTAGACGGTTAGTTAAATAATAACTATAGGGTTCTCAAAACAAAATCCCCTTATTGGAAAATAATTGTATAACTGTGATCAGTAAGATTCCTAGTTCATAATTCTTCACCAAGTAATAGTCTCTGCTCAAATTCATCTTTCAGTGGCTGGTAGATTCTTTAGAATACAATAAACATTTAGGTTGTTTCCAGGTTCTGGCTATGACCAACAATGCTACTATGAACATA
>LOEQ01004862.1:28083-42538 GCA_001685075.1 Bramus lutescens | reverse complement strand
AAAACCCAGTTCCATTGTCCTTTGCTTCTCAGTCAGCTCTCCTTGTCAGCCATGATACATAAGGATGTATTTTATTGCTCAGCTATTTTTAGTAAAATGTCATTATTTACTTACATTTATATTACTTCCAAAATTTGTCAATTATTCACATAGTAATGAGTCCACTCATTTGAATGCTAACAACCTGTCTCTTCAACAGGTGTGTTGGGAATAACTGTTAATTCCCCCTTTATCATTGCTAAGCCTTCTGGCTAACAAGACTTAGAATTTTCTTTTTCAATCACAAACAACAGTTACACACTCTATGTTCTGACTGCTTGCTTTGTTTGATTAACATATGGCCATTAAGCAAATAACATAATTTTTAACTATTTTAACTTAACATCTACTTAAAGACATTGTTTAAAAGTTATTTTATGAGTCTTTAGTTATCCGTTGATTTTACTTCTGCCCAATACTTACTGACAATGATTTCTCAAAATTCCCCACACATGTGTTTACGTTGTTTAGGGAGATTACAGAAATTTTATAGTTTCAATATCTAGTTCATTTACGTCAAATAATATATTCTTACAATTCTTGTCATGGAAAAGTTAAATGAAATTTTTGTAACTTGATACAGAACAATTTCCATAGAAACTGAAAATTTTATGGAACTTGAAATTGAAAATAAATTCTCTGTGCTCACAAAGTTTGTGGTCTATGGAACGAAGAAGATGGCTCAGCAAACAAATTGGTTGCTTAGTAATCATGAAGACCATGTAATAGTGGGCAAAGCAGCACATGCTGTGGACACAGAGACAAGAGTATCGCTGAAGATTGCAGGTCAGCTAGTCTGGCCAAACTGGGAAGGCATAGATTCAGTTAGGACCCTGTGGGGAGCAAATGAAGAAGACACCACTCTTGATATCTGACCAACACCACACACACACACACACACACACACACACACACAAACTGATGTGCAGACACACATGAACCCTTACATATACAAAATGTTTATTGTTTATTAAATCAGTCCATGCATTTTCTTTGGGGTTTTTTCAAATAAGTACTTGCTTAAGTCATTTCCTTCCACAAATGGTTGTTAAAGTCTGCAAGGCACTGAGCTAGATCTAAGTGGAAGCTAAATGGTCACATCTTCAAACACTAAAACGGGGAAGTATTCATGGTCATTGCAATGATTTGTGCTTTCTGAATCCATTTTGAACTTCAATGATTTTTCTCTTCATCTAATGTCTCTAATTCGTTTTCAATGCCTTAGTTACACGTATGTGCATGTGTCTGTGTGTGGGTATGTGCTCATGAGTACAGGTGCCCACAGAGGCTAGAAGAAAGGGTCAGATCCTGGAGTTGGGGTTGCAGTCATTGGGAAGTTGATAGATGTGGGTGCTAGGACCTGAACTAAGGTCCTGAGCAGGAGCGAATAAGGTCAGAAATTTATATAGATAAAATAGAAAAAAAAGAAAAACAGTCATTTGGTCTTTACATCCATTAAACAATACAATATTAACAGGAAAAAGCAAAAGGAACAACATAAAAGCTTCAGTAATAGGAGGGTTAACTTAAAACTTTCCTTTGAATGTGTGGGAGAACCAATTAAAATCATTCTAAGCTGGGGCTGATGACATGTCTCTTTCTGAATCCACATGAGAAATATCAAAGCCTGTTCCTTACAGTGGAAGTTCTAAGAAATGCACCCACCTTTTCTCTCAGTCGTCAGGCAGTTGGCCCTGTCTTCTGTTCAGATTTAATGAGTCATGCACTGACTTTTTTTTCTCCAGTCATATTCGAACAAGATAATATTAGTGAAGTTCAATTCTTGACACTAGGAAAGTTTGTATTCTTTGTAATTCATGAAAAATTTATTTCAAGACACTCTGAAGTGACAAATTCAAATTCACGTGATGCTAAGATTCCTGTGTGTGAGAGCATGTACATGAATGTGTATGTGCATATCTGTGAAAACACACTCATGATCATTAAAGCTTCAGTTGCTTCTGTGTTCACTTATTGTGCTAGTCAGTTTTCCATAGTTAGGACTATGTAGCTGAGAAAACCAAAGTAAAATAAAACGGTTTATTTCTGATTCATGACACAGAGGTTCAAATCCATGCTTCTTCATTCCTGTCACTTTGAGCAGATGATAATGCAACTCATTACAAAAGAAGGATGCAGCAGAAGAAGTCTGTTCACCCCACTGTGACTGAGAAATAACAGGGGAAGGGACAGGGCCCCATCATACAAGGACAGAGTCTCAATAGCTAAACTTTCTTCCATTATACCACATACTAAAGACTATACCACCTCCTAAGATTTCCAGAAGCTGGGGCCACACCATCAACATTACGGGCTTTTGAAGAGCAATAAAAATCTCACCTATAACAAATGAGCTTCTAAGTTGACTCCATATTTTAGCTACTGAACAAAATTATTGTGTTAGTCAAAATCCTTTGTATAAATAGTTAAAGAGGTAGAAATTTCAACTACCCCAATATGACCATTATTCAGTGAATGTATTGAATTAACACAATTTCCCATGAGTTTTCACAATTTAAATATATCTGAGAAAAGACAGTACTGAGTGGAGAGCCGGAGAGGTGGCTATCAGACACAAATGGCTCCAGGAAATAAAGTAACTTCAGCAATGACTAAACATGAAATATGAGAACAGGAAGTGTTAAAAATAATTTAAATGGCACCATTTACACAGTCAAATGAGAGGGCGAATTGTCTCTTTATTACAGGCACACTCTGGAGAGCATCTGGGCTCTGCACTGTGTACTGGGCTCTGCTCTACGTACTCACAGCTACTTTCCTACCAATAGTTTACAGAAAATTATTACCAACTTAGTGACTGAAACCAGAGCACATTTATCTTCGTGAGTCCTTTGCAAACAGGGCTTCTGCAAGACAGGAGCTCATTTGGAGGCTTGACTATGAAGAACTTCTTCCAAACTCCTTCAGGTTATTAATAGAACTCATTTTCCTTTGACTAGGGAAGCTTTTTAGAAGCTTTATTCAAAGTTAGAAGGGAAGAAAGGTGAACGAACAAGCCAATTAGCAGAGCTTTACACAGAAACATAATCACAGCTATTGCATTGTATGTCTGGTGCCATATTCTGTTAGAAAGAGGCAAGTCATGTCATGGGCATCCTACAATGCTCAAGAGAGGATGGCTGCACATACAAACTGAAGGCTCTACCTTGACGTAGGATAAAAATAGCTGTGTTAATATTGTGAATGGATTATAATTATTAAAAGAAATAGTGCTATAAACAGTTGACGTAAGTAAGGAAAGTTAATTATCCAAAGCATGCCTTCTTTGTGTATGTGTGTGTATGTGTTCACATGTGTAGGTGAGAATGTTTGTGTAGGTACACAAGGCACACGTGTGTGCATTAACCTAGAAGCCAGATCGTCAGGTGTCATTCATCACGTGTCATCTGCCTTAACTTTGAAAACAGGATCTCTCACTTGCCTAAGGAGCACTGATTAGGACTAAGCTGGCTTGCCAGAGAGCCCAAAGGAGTCTCTCCTCTCTGTCTTGCTAGTACCTGTGTCACAAGGGCATACCATGACTACCAGGTTTTAACCAGTTCTGGGGTTCAAACTCAAATCCTCCTGTCTGAACAGCAGCTCTTTCTTGACCAAGCCATCTTTTCAGCCCTAAAACATGTCTTCTTGATGAATATTACTTATCACACATGTTTTATTGACAATTCTAACAAAATATATTGGCAACTTACAGGGCAGCTTCAGCAAACTGAAAGTGTTTGTAGCCACGACTCGGTCTTGTGCCCATATTTGGCAATGAAGAACATGACTATCTTCATGACTGCATCATTTCATCTCCATTTCATTGACAAGTGGTAAATAAATTATCTGTGACAGGATGTTAAGCTGTAAATGGGCAAACACTACTGAAAACTGCAGACTCCGCAAGCTCTTTATGAAAGAGCTATTGTGGCTCCTAAAAGTTCTGTATCCAGCAAATATTTGTTGTTCATTTACTCTGTACCAGATGTTATTTAGTTAGTAAAGATACAGAGAGAATCAGGAGTCACTTTCAGATCTGCTTTTGTCTTTAAGCCTTCGTCTAAGAATTTAATTTCAATGTGCTCACACAGCCAAGGTCTAGTCTTAAAATCACACTCTCTTCTTGTTTTGTGGCTTAGCAAGATCTTCATAATTCTAACCAGTCATACATGCTATTTTTTTCCATTTTGACAAATGATGGATTCATTACTGTCCCCATTTCAAAAATCACTGTGTTCAAATTCTTCATTTCTTTGAGTAATAAAATCAAAATATAGATAGGGACTATAAAAGTCATTTCAGTAACTCTTTATCAAGTCTTGATATCCCTGATACAACATAATGGCTAACTGTAAGTTCAGTGAGCATTAAACATCCTCCTTGATGGGAAACTCCCTCCCTTCTAGGACAGCCCATATTTTCCCACTTGTTAAACTCCCACAACAAACAAAATGTGATGGTACCTGTCCAGTATAAGATAGAGAACAAAACATATGTGGTCCTTCCAGTCAAGGTGAGTCAGACTGAAACTTTTTTATAAGCTCATAATTCTAAATGCTAATGAGTCTGCTACAGGAAATGATAGAGAAGAACAAAAGACTAACTAAAAAGGGGTGGAGTTTATTACAAAATGACAGTGAAGTCAAATCCTGAGGGATGACAAGAATCCAGCCATGTTTACCATGATGCTCCAGGAGACAGCATGGTTGAGGACATACAAGGAGGCTAATGTGTCTAGGGCAGAGCGGACGTGTATGGGGAAAGCCCAGAACAAGACTAACTTGAGCCACTCTTGCTGTTCCCACCCATCAGTAGTAATTCTCACTTTAGTCCAATAGGGAGAGATAGAATCCTGCAGCTTCCGCTCTTCTAAGTTTGATTAGCCTTCCAAGACACCTGTTTAGCATCAGCCTAAACCTTTGACATAAAAAAGTGGAAATTTAGCTTGAGTAAAGAAGGCCCTTGTAGCAAAGACAGCAAATAATCACGAATTAGCTCCTCTCCAAAGACCAAATGTCCAACTAATTACTTCCCAATTCCCGCTTCATTCTTTCATGTTATTATCCTAGTTTTCCTTGAGCTTTGTATTTAGACTTTAGAATTTCCAAGCTCTCTCTTAACTAAACCTCCACACCATCTTAGTCTGGCTTCTTTTAAGAGTACCACCTTGCCCTTGGTGCTCCAAATTCTCACTCATCAACTGAGATCATCTTGCATTGACTCACTCACTGTACCATGGCAAATCACCTCCAGCCAGTGACCCTCTGCTGCCCTCTTTTGGCCATGATCAGTATGAGTTACTCACAAGTAACTCAACCCTCCTGCTCCGTTCATCTAGCTGACATGGAGGGCAGAAAATTCCACCTTAGTGCAGAACAACTCAGGCACAGAACAATTCCGCAAACAGAGAGGAGCAATATCTGCACTATATTCCAGATCACCCTGCATTTCAGTTTTTCAAAAATGCAAGTGTGTGTATACACATGCTCGTGTCTGTCTGTGTTACGGATGGAAACATTTCAGTTACAGTACCAATTATTGAAAAAGCATCAGCAGATAAGAAAAAAATGTATGGCATTTACGTAGTACAGCTCAGTCGGGGTTGTATCTACATAAATTTGCAACAACATATTTGAAAATGTGCTTTAATTGGGAAATTATATGATACTTGAGAGGATCACTTAGCTATGACTCAAAGAATAAAGAAAGCTTTGGACCTTGAGTTGTGATAGGAAAATTGACAGGGAAAGTGTTAGACGGAGCGCAAATGCTGGCATATAGAACTTAACATCGTAAGATCATCCTGCAGAAAACGAGGCAACTTATGTATCTCATGCAATCAGTCCAAACCTAGGGCCTTGTATTATCACATCTAGATTATGCTGATCTAAGAGTGGGATTCTTTTGGCCAAAGATAACACCCAGAAATCCACAGGAAGTACATCTATAAACAGGCTGAAGCCAAAATTGAGTGGCAACTTTATCTCATTAAACTCAAGACCATCCAAGGAAAGTATTTCTGATTTGCTATTATTCCCTTTATTACCACCATGTTCTTTCCACTTCTCATGCCTCCCCGTTGCTTCTGCCCTGGTCCTTTCCACTGTGCCAGCTCCTCAGTTATAAAATTCTTCTCTATCCTTACTCTTTTAAGAAGGTGAAGTCCTTCATGCATATACCAAATCTATCTGTCTATTGACTTAATTGCATTCTTAAGTGGGTGCTTTTCCCTGAGACCTAAAAAGCTCAAACTGGAAACAAGGAGTTGTTTTACTCCTTATTCTTCAGTTCCTCTGCACATCAACTTCAAAGCAACCTCTTTAATTTTATCCTCTATATTTACCAATTAGCTAATTCAAACCATCCTCATTCATTTTCAGATATAACCCCTCCAATGGACTCTTCATGTTGAACCTATAGTGACTGTCAAAACATACATCTGACCACATCACCTCCTTGATGTAAAAAAAAGAGAGATTTTAACACTTCTCATTATAAACTCAACATAAAATTCTAACAAACCAATGAAATTTAGATATTCTACCAACATGACTCTTCAGTAACTCCAAATGTATCTCCCATTCTCTTCAAGCTTGGGATTTATAGCCATGATGAGCCACTGTATGGTACAATTCAAAAGCATAGTGACATATTGTTCTACCCATATATCAGTGCATTGCTTAGGTCTCACTGGAGAAAGTTCTCCTTGCTGTAGATGTTAATTAACTCAGAGACCCACATCTAGACAATGGGCAGAGTATGAGAGCCTTGGAGCCCTAAGCTCTAAATGAGATGTCTTTATTAAATTCCCTCCCCTCACAGCTAGGGAACTATGTGGAAGAGGAGGAAGAAAGATTGGAAGAGGCAAAGATGGCAGGCAGCATCAAGGAAACAGAGTTTTCCAGACACAATAGGACTGATGCATATACAAAATCATAGAGGCTGTGAAAACACAGAAGAGCTGCACAAATTTCAGCACAGTAAAGAGAGTGGACACACAGTGCCATCCATAAACAAGAAGTTATTTGCAATTGATAACTGCTGGAAGAGGGAAAATTAGCTTTCATCAATGGAGTGGCACTGAGTACAGCAACAACACTGCTGATCAGGCCCCATGCCCAGAAATAGATGACAAACACAAAACAGACTTCATGGTCTTTTCGTGTTCATTTTGAAGGCAGGGAAGTCTTTTGGTTTTATTTCTTGTTTGTTTAAGGGAGAAAGAACATGAAGTTGGGTAGGGGAAAGTTCAGAGAGTAGTTGGGGGAGAGTTAAGATTATTATGAAAATAAATTATGTGGATTTTTAATTAAAAACACAGGGTGATGAAAATGAGGCTTTGAACAGCTGTAATTCTACATATAGTAAAGACTACAGGAAGTATTTAAGTCTACAAAAATCTTCCTTATGTATCTGATACAGTCTGATAATATAGCAAGAATGTTTCCAAAATCTAAAACATGTCCTTGAACTCTAGCTGTGTGAGAGACAAAGTGTCACATCTACATTCAGTTTCAGCAGTAAACTCTTTAATTGTATATGGGGCCACTGGAGAAAGGGGAGGAGAAAATCATTATTAACCAGACAATCGTAGTTTCACCAGCCCCTCTTTAAATTATGGCAACACTTACACACGATTGGCCCAGAATTTAGGCTGCAATGAAGCATTTCTAATGGCTCAATTCCAAGGCTAATAGAGCCAAGCAACTCCTTGAGGATCTGTGTCCTCCCACTTATAAATCCCCAGATGCTGGAAAGTAACCATTGCTTAACAATATGCCAAGGACTCAGCAGATTCTATCAGCGGTTTCCCAACCTATGGGTTGCCGGTTACACAGGAGTCACATATTAGATATCCTGCATATCAGATATTTAAATTATGATTCATAACAGTAGCAGAATTGCAGTTATGAAGTAGCAATGAAATAATTTTATGATGGGGGTCACCACAACATAAGGAACTGTATTTAAAAGTTTCAACATTAAGAAGGTTGAGAACTGCCATAGAGGGATGGACCCCTGTAGTCCAAATTTCCTATAACAATCTTATTTCAAATATTCTTTGCTAAATTATGAAAACCTTCCATAAATTAAAACTTTGAAAAAATAGTAATGGAGAGAAGCAAGTGTAGCAGCAATTTTTAAAAAATGGTATGGGCCAGATGCAGAGAAAGGGAAAATTCAGAGGCCAAGACATCAAGATAATTCATACCATAACATACCTTCCTATGTGAATAACCTTGAGTGTGCATAACATGTGACTCTCTAAGACAAAAACCAATCAGGTTAGATAATACTCTTCAAGAAAGCTGCTTCCTGACGCTCACATCTGAGTATCAGAACTGAAACGAAGAGTTTAGATAGAAACTCTCTTCTTGTTTGAACCTTGCTTTGATTTTGAGAGAATGTTGTTTAATTCTCTGGCTTAATAAAAAAAATAAGTGAGTGATTTACTTTTTACAAATAAATTCATAACAACTTGGGCTATTTTGACCACAGTAAGATGTCTTTAGAAACTGTCACAAATTCACACATTTAACACATACTGAATACCTGCAATATGTTGAATATAATTTTAGGTGCCAGGAAACAAATCTAATGAACAAAATACATGACTTTCTTTAAGAAATTTGTATTCCTATAATAGACAGGCAGCACCAATATGCTTGTAAATTAGTACCATCTAATAAATGGCATGCTGAAGATTATTCTTTTCACAGGAAGTCTGACTGGCTTCTAAGACAGCTAAGAAGGTTCTTCTGTCTACTTCTTGTTCTTTCAAGTAGTGCCTTGAAGCATAGTCTAGTGATAAACAAAATGCAGCGTGGGACACAGAGGGTTGGGAAGGCTATGAAAGGCAGCTGGGTAGAGCCCATGCCACTAATATCAACTATTTTTGGAAAGGTGGGAGAATTACCCAACTATCTGGCTATGCATGTGTGCTCAGGCCAGGGGAGGCAGCTGGAGTAAACACGGTAGACTGGGAGGGCCTCTCACAGCTATGACGTCGTATTTGTCTTCTGGTTATTTTATTAACCTATCTTCTCCCTTAGTAATCTCCAAAGAAGTCAGAGTAGTGTGGGCTTTGCTCCATTTTCCTCCCAGGTTTTCTATCCCAGGGAGACTCACATAAGTGTTGAATATAAACAAATAAAGGTTAGGATGTATGCATGTCGTCCCCAGTTTACCAGGAAAACTCTTCCCCTGACTTGCAAAGGTAACATTTCCTGTTCCGGTCTATCCTAGTTTTGCTCTTCAGTTCACCTGGCTGACTCTAGTCCTTGTGTCTTCCCCATTTCTGGTTCATGCCAGTGTGCAGCAAAATGTTTCCTTGCCTCAGGTCACCTGTCACCAACTTCAGGAAGCCTTCATCCTGGTTTTCTTCTCAATAGGCTTAAATACAAGAGCATCTATAAACCTCCCAGTGCAGTGTAATAGACGGCATGCTACAGATTACTCTGTTCACAGGAAGTCTGCCTGGCTTCTTCTAATACGGGCTGCCTAGGTTCGGCTGCCTAATTCTCAGTCTTGGGCTGACGGCCTGAGCTCTGCAGAACATCAGCATTCGGCTCTGCTGTATGATAGACAGGGGGTTATCCCACTTCTTTTTGACAGGAAGAGAAGCTTCAACTTTGGCTCTGAACTGATAATGGATACATTGAGAAGAAACAAGGTCACCACTATTCTCCAGTGCAAACAACGATTAAACATTTTCTGTGCATGATTTAGCTCAGGAGTTTGGGTATCTAACTCTTTAGGACCCGGTACTGTATGTGATAATGAAGTTGTGATTTGTTGATAAATCTCTGTGAATTCCACAAAAATTGAGCAGCTATGGTTCAATTTTATTTATTCATATCTGTGTAAAAGTATCTTTTAAGATAATTTATTGTTTCATATCCTAAATAAAATAAATAATACAGAAGAGAAATCATTCAAGAAATTAAATCAAAAGAAATGCTTTTTTATTTTATTTTATTTTATTGGTTTTTAGTTTTTTGCTTATCAAGACAGGGTTTCTCGGAGTAGCCCTGACTGTCCTGCAACTTGCTCTATAGACCAGGCTGGCTCAACTCACAGAAATCTGCCTGCCTTTGCCTCCTGAGTGTTTATATTAAAGGTGTATGCCACCATTGCCTAGGTGAAAGGAATGCAGTTTTAAATAATATGACTATTGACTCAAAACATTTGAGGCTACAAAGTTATTATGGAAATAGTTTGGAGGATACCTGCCATCTTCAGAGACTACACAATATAGTAGAATCAGAGTATGCCTGTTATAGCAGTCACAAAGTGAATACTCAATAGTTATATCACCATCAGTCCACTTTAATGCTGCACATAACCAACATGGACTAAATATAAAATAATCTGAAAGTGAAGATAAGAGAATTTGACCTCACCTGACAGCTTTAAAATAAGAAGTACTGTATTTATCAATGTGGCTACATAGAGAGTCAGTGAAGAGAATACTCCATAGCATATATTGGATATGTATGCTTTTATCAAAATTAAGAGGCAATTCTATATGCAACATCTACATTTATCACCTTGACACATTAAGAGCATTTTGAACACAGGCAGCCAGCCACCTTATGTGCCGGTCTCAGTTCCAACCCTAATTAATTGTATGACCATGTGAAACTTATCTCTCTGAGCCCTGATTTTTACTTAGTAAGTTAGTGACTAGGCGTGATCACATAATCATTAATTCTTTGTAACACTTAACTATATTATGGTGTCATGTGTGTGTGCATTCTAAAGAAACTAATATACTTACCTTCATTAGAATGTGAAAATATTTATCTGAAATTTGTTTGATATTAACACAGCTAAGATAGCTATTCAGTTTCTTTGTGAATATTATCAGCTTGCTTCTAAATTTCTAGCCTCTTATTTTTAAATTGTTTGTGTCATTAAGTTTAAAGTACATCATATTTGTACAGTATATTCTTGGGCTGGTTTTTTTTTTAGCCAATCTGTCAATTTCTGCCTTTAGTTGGCATTTAAAACATTCTTCTACTTAGCCTCATATTTCCATATGCTATAATTTTTCTCCTACCTGAGGATTTGTTTTTATATTCTTGGAATACAAAGATCCTTATTTCACAATCGATTTTCAAATACATATATACTAGGTTGGTGACTTTCTTCTCCCAAAACATGCATTATTCTGCTCTCGTTTTAAATTTAACACTTCCAATAAGGAACCTGCTGCTGTCTTTCTGAACATCAGTCAGCTCCATCCATAATGCAACTTTTCCTCTGTTAGAGTCTCTTTCTTCTGATAGATCTTTATTGCTGGTTTTGAGATATTTGTTTATGATACGCTTTGTTGCATTGTGTATGTGTTTGAACGTCATTGAATTTCTTGGACTTGTGGGTTTATATGATTCAGTGTTCAGTCATTATTTCTTCAAATGCTACCCTGTTTTTCTGGAGATCACTTGAAATAATTATACAGCTCACCAAAGCCTTACTTAGTCATCATTATTATTGTTTATCAGTCTTTTGCCGTTTCCTTGTTTCCAAATTCACTAACATTTTAATCTACAATTTCTAAAATGTCACTTACTTCTCCAATCCAATGCATATTTATGATCAATGGGAAATCTCTGCTGAACTGGATTCTCTAGGCAACTCTCTCCTTTCTGATACTCTGCCCTATGAACCTTGGAGTTACTATTCAACTTGAACATTTTAACTGAAAAAGAAGCTTTGTGTGTACAATGGGACTCCTCTCATCCTGATGTGAATATTCGCTCAGTAAACTAGGAATGTGTTCGGACTCGCCTTGACAATCTAACTTCTCTTCCAATGGATTCTGATACAATATCATGAAAGCTAGTCTTTATGTATTATTTCCAGATTTTCTTATTGGCTTTTTGTTTTGTTTCATTATTTTAAACAGAAAAGTCTCCCTTTATCCATCTTGATCAGAAGTCCAATATTGTGCAAAATCAAATAATGAACTGAAAAAAAGTACTTGGAAAGAATACAATGACTTTTGTCTACTATTGCTATGATCAGTGAAATCTGGCTTATTTAGATCATACTTTGATCAAATTTCCTCGCTTTGTAAACTGTTTCATAACTATAAGGAAAGTGTGTGAGGATGAAAACATCAACAGCCAACAATAACTGAGTATAAGTGCTTTAAATTAATTGCCCAGTTAACTTCAGTTCAACACTATAAAGTATGGTAATATTTGCATTTTATAGATGGGGAATCTGAGGATCAGAGAGATTAAATAAATTGTTCAAGGTTAAGTAGCTCCTAAGTGGTAGATAGAGAAGAGAGCCAAGGTCATTCTACCTCTAAAACCACATCTCTTAACCTTCATCCATCACTGCCAAACCACTCACTCTTCAGCCGCTGTGAACGACATCTCTGCCTGATAGAACTAAAGGGAATGGAATAAAACCGTGCTTTAGTGTTCATGTGGGTTTTCCAACTATGCGTCTCAGAAGCCTGCGCCTACAAATGTGTATGAAGGTATTGGTTTTAATCTAGTGTTCTTGAGCTTGAGGTCCTGCCAGGGGAGGAAAACAAGTTAAATAAAGGTGTTTACTCCCCTCAGAGCCAAGTAGATTCAATGATCAGACTCTTAACTTATCTATGGGTAGGAAAATGCCAGCTTTGTTACTGGCGATAAGAATGGTTTCCTGGAAGTTTTCACTTCACTGCAACTGAACAGGGCTAAGATAAAAGAACCAGTACCACATCTTATATCACTGCACTAAGTAACTCATCAGATATTTCTCCATTTGATATTGCAACTATTGTCAAAATATCCCATCTCTCCCACAGGTATAACATACCAAAAGTCTATGAAATTTTATGACTTCAGGCAGATTCGATTATATACAAATGAAAGATTTCTAAAGGTTATTTCAGTGTAGTCATGTAATATGTTGTAAGATCATGCAAATTAGTTATTTAACAAAAAAGTAGAGGCCAAACAGTGTCTCAGAATTATCCTGTCTTGTTGATTTAAAGAAACAATGAAATCACCCATGGGCATAAAACTTTTTCAAAGAATAAAGTTAAGTTCAAAACCCTTAGGCATATTGTACTCTTCCCATCCCCAAAATTATAAGCTTTCAATTTTTCCCCTAAAAGATAGTTATGATTAGCTTCCTTTCATGCTTAAGCCAAGAAATAAAGCTATTTAGATAGAGGGATACAAAAATTTTCTTCTTAAATTTTAGTGAAATATTTGCATTATTTTAAAAACATTTTAAATTTATTATGTCATCATATACATTCTAGTTGCCAGACTAATTTAATTTATTCTAGTTATTTTCCATGGTATTGCTTTTAAAATGAACAATCATAGTATAATAGCCCAAAAGCCAAGTACCTGTGTCTGGTAGTTTAAATGTAATTGACCCCCATAATCTCATAGGGAGTGGCACTATTAGTAGGTATGACTTTGTTGGAGTAGAGATGGCCTTGTGAGAGGAAATTATCACTTTTGGAGGAGGCTTTGTTGTTTCCTATGCTCGGGATACTGCTCAGTGTCTCAGTCAACTTCCTGTGGCCTACAAGATGTAGGACTCTGAGCTACCTCTATGGCACCATGTCTGCCTGCATGTCAGTGCTCCTTGCCATGATGATAGTGGTCTACCTCCAAAACTCTAAGCAAGCCAGGCCAATTAAATGTTTTTCTTTGAACATTTGCCATGGTTGTGGTATCTCTTCACAGCAATGAAAACCCTAAGACACTGTGTTTAGGTCAAAATCTAGAGTCTTCTGCTAAAAGTGAGAGAATCAAGGTTGTGTATGACTTAGTGGTAATCACTTAAGTTCATACCTATTAACAAAGCCCAGAAAATGTTCAGGGTCAAAGACAAAGTCTGGGTCATCAGATTAAAATGAAGTTGATCTCATAAAACTGCAATTGAAAATGGAGAGAAATTAAGTTCTTTCTACCTTCCTCAAGAATAATTATAATAATATTGATCTGGAGGATTTTCAGCAAATATAATAAAAAATTCAGTCATGAAAATAGACTACAGAAAATTCAGTATCATATTATTCGGAGTCTGTGATGGATTAAGGCATAAAATTTGGAAATACCTTTAATTCCCACACTTATTTCAGCTTTTCTCTATTTAACAATCTTTGATTATTGGCAAGAAGACACCTAGAAGAATAGCTATGTATGTTAAAAGGGGGCTTAAGAATGCTCCTCTGCTAAGCAAACAGCCATCTCATTATCAGGCTTCAAATCCTGACCTTGTGATTTAGCATTTGTCTTTGGAAAACTTATATAATTCTTCTAAGTGTAGTGATGAGGCGAGCAGGCCTGCTTTTCGTCCCACCCAGCTCCCGCATGGCTAGCTTATACCCCAAAAGAACAACACACAGATTGTATTCATTTAAGCACTGCCTGGCCCATTATATCTAGCC
>LOEQ01004862.1:7500-22176 GCA_001685075.1 Bramus lutescens | reverse complement strand
AGAGAGAGAGAGAGAGAGAGAGAGAGAGAGAGAGAGAGAAGAATTTTAAGAGGGCTAGAGACACAATTCTGTAATAAGAGCATGTACTGCTCCTGCAGAGGATTCAAGATTGATTCCCAGGCTTCCCTTGCTCCCCATCTCAGTTCTCAGCCCCTGTTCCTGACAGACATCTCACATCCACCTGTAACTCCAACTCCAGGTGGGGACTTGATATTTCTGGCCTAAATGGCCACCTGCACACATGTGTGCATATACTCATAAATACACATAATTATAAATAAATAAATAAATAGATAGATAGATAAATAAATAAATAAATACATAAATAAGTCTTCTGAGAAGTAGCAGCAGAGAGGCTGGCTGGGGAAGTGGTTCTGTCAGTAAAGTGCTTGTTTTGCAAGCATGAGGAAGCTTTTTTTCTCCAGAACTTAAACATACCAAAAATCACAAGCAAACAGACAAATTGAACCTGGTGGAACATATCTGTTATGCTCCTATCAAGAAGGCAGAGAGAGAGAGATGAACCCCTGAGGTGCACTAGGCAGCCATCCCACTCTTTTTGGTAATCTTGAGACCAGTGAGAGACACCCATCTCAAAAAAAATGAAAAAGGTTGCTGGCACCTGAAGAACACTTGAGAATGTGCTCTGGCCTTGACACAAGGCAGGTGAATGTCTGTTCTTGCCCCTCATAGGTAATAATGTAAAAAATGTTAATTAAATAAAATAACAGTATTTATCTCTTTGTAACATAATGTAAGCGAATGAGAGACTCGGGGACCATTCAGCAGCCTGTGTCTAGCATTTGTAACTGCACTTTGCCTCTGTTGAACCATATGAGATAACTCATAACCTAACATTGTGGTGTTAAATTTTTTCACATAGCAAAGGTAGAATTTTCCATGTTTCTCAATAGTTCATTTCACTTATTTCATTCTCTATTTTTTGGAAACAAAACACTAAGGACAGCTGTCATTACAGGGGGTATGGATGAGGAAGGAGAGTGAATTCATCTCCTGGAAGTCAAATATCACCATGAATTAAGTGGAGTACTGTGAGGAAGATTGGCCCCCTCCTCCACTACTTATTTCAATCACTTATTTGTGTCAATCTGCACCCATAAGCACACATTTTATAATTTGGCCATTTATACAAAGCTGCATGATTGTTGTTAGTTTTCTTGGCCCTTTGAAACATTTTCTTCTTGCCCCTCAAAGTGGGATGAATGATTATACACACACACACACACACGCACACACACACACTCGTACACATATACAACCAAATTTATACACAAATTCTAATCCCCAATGTATCAGCACGTGATATAAATGGGAGGAGATTGAAAGAATTAGTTCTCTTATAAAATAGTTACTCAAGGACACCTCACCATCTTCAATATTTGACAGACCAATGAGAAAATGACATCTGTAAATGAAGAAATAAGTTCTCCCAGACATGGGATATTCTGTCAGATTAGCTTTGAACTCTTGGTTTCCAAAACTATGAGGAATAAATTATTGTTTCTGCACATTTTGGCCCTCTGTTGGCTCAGCAGCAACCATGTCATGTTGACTTTGCTTTACGTTTTTTTCCAGCATCTTTCTACTATCTGGTACTTTTTGATGCTCTGGGGTCATGCTACAGTTTCCTGGGTTATCCCAAGAATTAGCTATACCTCCAACCATAGTAGTGAAGTTCATAATCTCTCTCAATAATTAGTAAGAATAAAATAATCAGTCAGTATATAGAAGATAAGAAAAAGAAAACAAAAGAACTTGATCTAATGGACTTTTCTATAGAACATCACATTACAGCCTTAAGATATTCAAAAGCACAGAAGAAATATTTTCAAAATTTCGCCCACGACTGATAGACAATCAGCCTCTGAGGAATTCAGACAATTGCATTCAATGTGGACCACATTTGCTAAATACAATTCCATAGATCAGAAAATTCATCAAAAATGTGACTAGGCAATCAAATACAGTCATGGAAATTTAAAAACATTCCTCTAAATGACTCACAATTCAAGAAAGAAATACTAATGAAAATCTCAAAACATGCATAATTGAGCGATGATGATAATATGACACATTACAACTTGTTGAATAACACTGAATTAGTATTTAGAAATCTAGAGCCTTAATCATTTTAATTAGGAGAAATACTGAAAGGTGCTGATTTAAGCAGACAAAGTAGGATAGTAGAAAAATGGAATCAGGATAACGTCAAGGAAAGCAGGTGGAAACAAAGAAAAGGATACGGTCGAAAATAATAAACTCACAACAAAAAATGAAAATGATGATTTGGGGTAAGAATGGTTAAAATAGAGAAACAAGATTCCTCATACAAAGTAGGAACCTATAAAAAGAAAACACATGGACATACTAGGAATAAGTTGGGGAATATACCATACTATAATTGTAGGAGAGACTAATTACTTTAAAACAGATAAGATGAGCATTTCTATAAAAAATGTAACTTACAAAAGCTGATTCAGGATGAAAGAGAGCTTCCTAACAGTGCTATAGTCAGTAAGAGATTGAGCCTGCTCAAACCTTCCACCCAACAAAACAAGATGCTCAGATAGAAACGTAGATGGCTCCTAACAAATATTCAGAGACTGATGCTCCATTCTTATGCTTCCTGTCCAGAGGTCAGAAAATTCCCCAACTCACTTGAATAGGTTAACCAGAAAACCTAATGAAGATACTATAAGGAAATAAAATAAACTAAAAATTTCACCATGAACATATACAGAAAAAACACTTTAAAATAATAAGCTAAACCAGGGGCTAAAGAGATGGTTCAGTGGTTAAGAGCACTGCTTGCTCTTCCAGAGATCCTGAGTTCAATTCCCAGCAACCACAAGGTGGTTCACACCTTCTGTAATGAGATTTAGTGCGCTCTTCTGGCCTGAAGGCATACATGCAGACAGAACACTAAACCTAATACTAATACTAATAATACTACTAATCATGATAAGTTAAACCAAACAAAGGTTTTAAAAGATTAATTAATCATTACTTAACTGGTTTATCTCAGAATTACATACTGGCTTAAAGTCAGAAATCTGATATCACAATGTACCACGAATTGATTGCACCAGAAAAAAAAAATATGATCATCTCAGTAGATGAGAAAACTACTTTTACATTTTCATTGTTCTCTTATGATATCACAAAAAAAACCACGAGACAGGGCTAAAAGTAATTTTTTAACTTTACCCAGCATTTTTATCAAGAAACTGCCAGAAACCTCTCTTAGTAATTGTCAAAATGTGGAAGCATTGCCTGTACCATGAAATAAGAAACAATTCTATGCATTCCTTTATCTGAAGTTCTCCAGTGTAGAGTTGGGAGAAAGTAAAGGAAGGTCACCATGATGAGAAATGAGTACTTTTCTCATCATGGTGACCAGTAGCTTTGGATCCTCTAAGTGACTTCATACCAAACCAAGAAAGAACTGACAGACAATTCTTTAGAAAAACATAGATTTTAACAATACTACTGAATATAGAATCAATACCTTAAGATCAATCGCATTTCTGAACACCAGAAGCAGTTGGAAATATAGCTTTAGAAAAGCAACCATTTATTGTGAACACAAAAATACAAGGTGCCTCGAAATCAATCTAACAAAGTATGTGTAGAAACTTTATAGATAGAACTATAAAACTTTGTTAAAAGCTATTAAAGGCAACCCAAACAAATGGGGTAATAAACCATGCTCTTAGATAAAAAGACTCAAAATCATAAAAACGTTGATTCCCTCCAGTTGATCTATAGATTCAATGCACTTCCAATCGGATCAGTGGAATTTTTATTTTTCATGGAATTTAGCCAGCCGCTTCTAAAATTCATATTCCAGAACAAGGAGCCAAAATTACACAGGTAAAAAACTGGGCTAGAGAATTTTCTCAATGGGCCCCCAGCACTTCATTGTGAAGCATAAGATAATAAAGCATATGATAATAAAGCATATGAGCTTTATAAGAAACACAGAGATATCCCAGTGATAGAGAATCCCAACAGAGGCACGCAGACATGATGTGCAGCTCCTCAGCATTCCAAAACGCTAAAGGAAGGACCAAGGACTGAAAATATTATTAAAGCAACTGCTTATCCACACCAAAAAATAAGAGATTAATCTGCTACAAAAAATTATGTGGCATGAAAATCATACGTATGAAAATAACTCCTGAAGGACTAACCATAAATGTGAAGATAAAGACATAATATTTCAAAAACTATAGAAGAGTATTATGAATAAATGACAAGAAGGTGATACATGAAATAGTGAAAAGCACAAACCACAATGAAAAGATGGATAAACAGGACCACATTAAAGTCAAATTTAAGAATTACTGTCACTACAGTAGAAAATATATGTATCTTCATATGCACACATATATACATAAATAATAGGAAATAGTACACATATAGTGCAAAGGTCTTCAAATCATTACAAAATCAATTAGCAGAAAAATATATCAAATTTTATTTCTAAAAAAAGAATGAGAGCCCAAAATATACAAAAAAAATGTTCTACTTCATTGAGAATAAAGAGATGCAAGTTAAAAAAAATCACAATTTTAAACTTTATAGTTTATGTGATTTTGGACATACATGATGGCACTCCAAGTTTTTTTGGAACATCTCGCTGGTATAAAGAACTGATTGGAAGAGGGTGAAATCAATAAATTGAGATTAGCGTTTCTATGAGCAAAGAGGAAAGAATGATAATGATCTTCACAATACTGGTGTGAGAAAAAGAAGGCCACTCCCTGGGACAACAGGAAAGAAGGAAGAACCTATCTTTACCATCACCATAGCCTAGAGAAATAGCAAGCATGGGGATTTATTGCATATCTGTTTACTTTGGTGACTGATAAAATGCAAGAAATTAAGTAATCAGAGGGACTAATAATAATTATCAATTTATTTTTATTTTGTTTCCTGTATTAATATAAGATATTTCTGCATATTGTGTTTGAAAACTCTCTGCCTGGAAGAACAGCAAGGGTGAACACTCTTCCATATGTTTGAAAGCTAATGAGGTAGAAATCATCCATATGTTTGTTTATAGCTTTATCTCTTTATGACTAATTTCTTTATGTCTTCTTCCAATTTATTTGTCACCTTTTAAAATATCTTGTGGAATAGATAAAAATTTTTTGTCTCTCCTTAATACAAACATTACAACAAATTTGTTGACTTTCGTTTTGCTTAAATCTAGTAAGCGTTTGAAGCATTCATTTAGTTGAATCTTTGAGGACACCTCCATCGAGATAAAGGTCCAGGTCTTTCTGAAGTAGATGGCCATAGATCAAATGGCCTATTGAACATGTGCTAATGAGGACTCAAGGATAACACATCCAGAGACAAATCATTTCTCCTCCCTTTTTGTTCCCTTACACGCCTTCTTCTGTGAAAAACACCTTTGCCTCAGTAGCTGAAGAGAAAGTAAACCCAGGGTAGATTCCTCCTGCTTTGTTACAAACATCTAGGAAATCACAGTTTAATTTCTTCTAACTGCCTTTCAAGACTTAAAAATGAAACAGCAATATTTATTGAACTCTAAGTCAATAAAATGTGCAAATAGCTTCAAAATCTCATTGAATTCTCACAGAAAGTTCTGCTGTGGGTGCTATATCTTTCCAAGTCACAAATGGAAGAAAAATTGAAAGAGTGAGTCACTTCCTGTCCCCAAGGAGCAATTATTAACTCAGAACCAGTAAGAGATCAATGAAAAGCACACCAGTGAGAGAAAGGGGGTGGGGAGGGGTGTCAGAGAAGACTGAAAGGGGCTTTAAACTAAGCAGTAGGTCTCCCTCTTGTAAGGAACAGGGAAGAAGCAGAGGTTGAGGATCGGTTCCTAAAATGCAGTGAAGCCCTAAGAACGTTTAGAAAACGGAGTCAGGGCCAGCTCCTCCAGAAAAGCCTCCGCCATGATATCCAGGCCATGCTCAGCCACTGGGCACAAATGTAGCCATGGGAGGATACAATAAGGAATTTCAGATCACAGTAGCTGGGCCATAACACCGCTGAAGTCAAAGATTCAAGAATTAAAAATTTCATCACCTCCATAGGAAATGTACACAATTTGTCAGGACATGAAAAATATGAAGCTGCGGTTCAAATCCTCACAGTGCGACTCCAGAGATCATTCATGCATATCTCCTCTGTCACCCTGATCCAAAGGGTGAAACAGGGATCTAAGTTACTTCCCCACTGGCAGCCCAGATCCCCCATCCAGACCACTATGTGGAATTTAAGTAACATTTTAAACAAATATGAATGCTGCTTTTCTCTCAAGCTTACGTAATACCTTCCACACTCTTTCAGAATAAAATCTGAAGTCCCTAGCATGGCATGCATTTTTTTATCAAGACTATGACTCTCTTTGAATATTTTATGACACCTCTGTTTCTCAGCTTTATAAAGGTATTTATTTGTCCCTTCATTTTTCCCTTCTTTACTTAACAAGCAATTGTTCAGCATCAACAATATGTGCCAAATCTGTCCTAATGACAAAAAAATTATCTTAACCTAGATGATGCCCCAATTTTTATTGTTCTTAAAGTATCTTAAGTTAAAGAATAAATGAAAACTATTTTAATACATTCAGAAAGGAAAAATTGAATAAATCGAACAATCTTTGAGGAGTTTCAAGACTGAGAAGGTGGTCAGGGTAGGCCTGAATTATCAAATTTTGAAAATCTGAGGGAAAAATTTTTCTAGAAAAAAGAAGGGTAGAAGAAAAAATCAGAAGGAGGCTAGCAGATTGAAGGAACAGAAAAACCTGTCTGAAAGGCAGTGGTCAGGGAATAAAATAAACCAGGATAGAGCTCAGTTTTGGCATTGTGTATCCTAGAGAATATGTGAAGCAGAGTAACGACAGAGCCAGAGGCTGATGGTTCAAAGGAAGTACCTCGGCTACTGCGTAAATCATGAATTCTAAGGAACAAAGGGAGGAGCTGATTTTCAGGTTGCTAGGTATCGCACGTCTGCTCACACAGCCCTGTTATGCCCTCCACAAATATCTGCTCAGTCTTCAGAGCTTAACCATTTCTCATCACCCCGGAGAAATCTCTCAGTGTCCAAAGTCTGCCAGCTCTTCCCCTTCCAGAATCCATGAAATCAGAGGGGATCAGAGCAAACGTCTGCAGTGAGCAGAACCCGATGCAGACTTCTGGAGCTTCTGTTGCTTTGCTCCTTGTACTAGAGGACTCACTATGGTCCCCGCCGAACTCACTGCCACCCTCACTCAGCTAACCCTAGTTCCTCAAGGTCAAGCGGAGTGAAAGAACCATTTGGCCTTTGGAAGGGATCATAAATATTTCTAAATGAAACTGATGTGTTCGAATAAACGTATCCTGAGACTTAGCACGTACAAGTAGAAGACAATGAAACACTCTGAAGTGGTGAATAGGTTGCCCATGTACTAGCTGGTCCTGTCGCCCTGATTGCATTTAACACTGAACTAAGACGCTAATATCTACAAATGTAACTGAACCTTCCCACTATCCTGAGAAACAAGACTACCCACAACAGTCATTACCAAATTAATTTCTTTCAACTACATCATAACTGACATATTTATAAATGTGTGCTTTCCAACTCTCAATTCAATCTTCAGCAAGATGTGAAGTTTATTTTTGGTGGCTCTTTATGGCAGAAATGTATTTTTCCCCTTTGATTTTTCTAAACAACATTTTGTGCTCTCTCGTTTGTCCTCCGACTACACCCTTGCGGGTTCTTTCATCTAGTCCTGGTCCAGCCTTAATCCTTCTTACAGCCATCTATACACCCAGATGCCAAATTACACACAAAAAGCAATTTCTGCCTGAAGTTTATTGATGGGAATCACAGTGGACTTACAAGAACCCATGTTGGGAAGTATTATGAAAACCTACACGGCATCAAGCCCTTTCCTCCCAGCCAGAAGACTGTCTAAAAGCAAATCAACACATGGTGAGTACCTAAATGCCTTCCTGCAAGCTTGTTTCTCTGGTCTTCGAGGGATTCTCCAACCCCTCTCTTCCCTAAGATCCAAGAGAAAAGCTGCACTGAAACTCATCCTAATTCAGAAATGCATGCCTGTCATTCACGTGAACTCCTCCTTCACGGCTTCCTAATGAATGAGCCATCACTGGATTACAGAATCCAATAAGTGTGACTTTTACTTGCCGCCAACGAGGTCGTGCTTGCACACAGCTGCCTACATAGGAAAAACAGCACAGACTTGCAGAGTCACTCGGAGCTGTCAAATCATAGATGAAAGGACTGAATTTTAGGAATTCGCAATATAGATGAGGAAGACACTTTTAATGTGCTGTCAAGGTGTAGCTGTCCTTGAAGAAATGGCTTCCCGACAGCTGCCGGTACCTTCCTTCCTGCCAATGTTTAATTTCTCACAGAGAGTCGGGGCTTTAATTAGGTTCCTAGGGCAACTAGCTCTGGATCTTTGACCTTATCAAGGATGCAGGGTTTCAGAGCTCAGGATTAGCTAGGTTGCCTTTCATTACTGATCAAAAGTCTAGCCAGGAACACTCCGGGGTTCTGACTTCAGTGTCTGGGAAACCAAAGCTGCCTCTTCATGCTACCTCCTGAAGGGCAGTCTTACACCAACAACCTGCTGTTGCCAAACTCTGCAAGGGAAAAGGAAGAAGGGAATTTGCAGGAGAGAGAAATCAGGTGCAGCCCATGCAAGAACTTTCTCACATCTGAATCTGTCTATCCACATCATTGTGAATGCCCTGTACTGTGGAAGGAGGCTTATATCTGGAAGTAGGGCTGATTTCAAATGGGTAAGATTCTGAATCAATACACCATACACCAGACACACACATATACACACACACAGTATTGTAACTGAATACTAAGAATTACTCTCAATCTGCTTAAAAGTGTATGATTTCTCCAACCAGACAGATGTTGAATTTTAATAATAGAATTCCTTGGCATGTCAAGTGAGGCATGGAGCATCTGCTTCTGCATTGCCAACATCTGTTTCTTTGACATCTCTGCCTTCCCTTATGCTAGATACAACTGTGACTGTGGTATCGAACCTGCTATGAAAAATGGGAAGAATTGTTCTTGGCATGTTGGACTTGACAGGGCCAGCTGAAAGAAAGCTGTCAGGATTAGACTCTTCTTTTAAGTGGATGAAAACCTCCCCAGCCGGCAACACTCCGACTTCCTATGGAAATCAACAAATGGGAGACTTCTCCAGGAAGGAGTGACAGCATGTACAAGTGACAGTGGCTTTGTAACGCTTTTTGAAGAATCGTTTAAAAAGCAGCAATTTAAGACTGTCATTAACAGCATTATTCACTGTCTGCTACTCACAGAACACCAGGAAGATTAGCCCAAGAAGAGGAAATTTCATCATAATAAGCTTTTTAAAAGACATTCATAGAGTCTAAACTCACAGAAAATGGAATATACTCAGGAAGAAAGAATAAAATTATCATTAGATAGCAATAATGATCTTGTATTGAAGGAAAACAAACACCAGGCTCAATAATAAGCACCATCTCTCACATTTTTTTCAATCCCTGTGTGTTTGTTTATTGTTCATCAACTATTATTAAAATGAAGTCTGTACCAGCAAGGCTAATGTGAGGGAAATAAAAGTTACTGAAACAAAACTTACTCCCTGAATGTAGAGTCTAATAGAGAAAAGATACATTCAGCACTTCAGTGTTCAAGTAAATATAGGACTTCCGATCCTGTTAAATATTCTGAGAGAAAATCACAGCATTCTGAAGCAAAAGAAAGGGAACATGGGGTGGTTAATTCTAATGATCAACTTTACTAGATTGAAGAAATGCCCACAGGATGAGTTCAGGTGTCTGTGATGCTGTTTCCAGAGTTCTGACATGATGCATAGCTTGCTCCTTTGATGAGTTATAGGGAGGGGTGAGAGGCAGAAGGGAGGTTGCAGGGGCATTTCACTGGAGGCCATTCCTTGCCTTGGCTCCTTCTCTTTGTTGCCTATCTTCCATGAAATAAACACTTTGTAACAAATGTTCCTGAAGTTATGGTGTTATTCCTAAGTACATGGAGCCAGTGACTACAAACTAAACTCTCTGAAACTGTGAGCCAAATCAAAGCCTTCTTCCTTTATATTAATTACATCAGGTGTCAGCAGTCTCCAGAGATAGAATGGGACAGGCTCAGTTTGTCCAGGAAAGACCTACTCAACAGTAAGTCCCCCAAGGGTTCACTTTGGAAGGTAAGTCCCCAGTATGATGATGAGGGTTGACAACCACTGAGAGGTGGTGGGACCTGACAGGTGGTTCTTAGGTCACTGCAGTGTTGTCCCCAAATAGGATCAAGCAGTATTTAATAGGACAAATGAGTTGTTTCTCAAAACAGTGAGGATTTTTCTCATTGTTTTTATTTTTGTTTTTGTTTTGTTTACAAAAATCTGGTCATAATGCTCGGGTCACATTTGGGCTTCATTTGTGTCAGTGTTAAATCCTATCATTGTGAGCATTTCCACCATGCTGTCATTTGCCCTGTATATCCAGAGGAACACTTGCCATAGCCAGTGTGATGTCATCTGGACTTTTCTGCTTCCAAAGTCAGGAGGTTAAAATAAATCCTCTTTTCTTCATAAAATATGAGTGGATTAATATAACATGGTTACAAAATGAGGCCTTTTGAAATTTCTTAAGAAAGTTAAAAGTCATATACTATATAGTTCAGGTATTTTTGCAATATTAAATTAATAATGATAATATTACTATAAAACAAGATATAACAACAGAAATCTTTATCATATAATAATAAATGATACTACCTATGACTTTTGTCTCTATTTTCAATACTATTTCTCTTTCTTGCTCCTGTATCACTTCTGTTTATATATTTTCTCAACTAGATCATTCACTTGGCAAATATTTATTATTGAGTCAGGCACTGTGCTAGCAATTTGACTGACTAGAGTAGGAAATAGATGGTCTTCGGACTCAAGGGATGTATTGAAGTGCCAGAAAGACAGTCAACCCAAATCCACGCTCTTCCATAGTGAGGAGCGTAGCAAGCATGTACTTCCTCCCCACAGAAGGCACCTGTTCATGGAATTCAGTGACTAATTGCCATTGTTATCATCACCCCTTCCAATACATGTCAGAGTCCGTTCATCCACTACAGGATAAATACATGTTCAATACTTCAGCTTTCTAAAACCTAGCCAGGAAAAAATATAATCCAGCCTGGAATTTAGAGGAAATATCTCAGAAAAACCTTTATCGAGTTAGAAGCTATCACACCACAAGAAGTCGACAATTGAGACTGACATCTGTTTTCAGTGGATGGCCATTTTAGAAACACCAAACAGAAAGGCTACAGAAGTGGATAAACAAAAAAGCTGCAAGGCTGAGGGGGCTCAAGACGCTCTGATACCACACACATGCGGAAACACTTTTCTGTAACTGAGAGTAACTAGCGCACAGTAACCACTTCGTAAACGTGACCAGACATTATCATCGTTCCCTGCTCTGCACAACAAGTGTGATGCAAAGTGAAGAATGAGTTGAGGCCTTTAGAGGCTTTCACCTTAAAGAAAGACAGCTGCAAGAGGAGCGAGGCGACTCCGTATCTAGAGGCACGTGTCACCAAGCCTTAATGTCTGAGTTCTATCCCTAGGACTCACATGGTAGAGGCACGTGTCACCAAGCCTTAATGTCTGAGTTCCATCCCTAGGACTCACATGGTAGAGGCACATGTCAGCAAACCCTAATGTCTGAGTTCCATCCCTAGGACTCACATGGTAGAGAGAGAATGGACTCCCACAAGTTACCTGCTGACCTCTATATGCACACCATAGCATCTCACATACACACACACACACACACACACAAAATAACTAAATAAATGCAAATAATTTAAATTTAAAAAGAAAGACGCAGCATAACCTAGGTACAAAGAGCAAATCCCTTGACACATTATAACTGAATGACAGTTAAAATGAGACCACAAAATCATTTTTATTCCCAAGGTTGCCTCTAAACTGATCCTGTAAATAAGTGATGGGAACAATTAAGATAAAGGGGAGTGACTAAACGTGATGTATTTTATAAGAGCAATGTCTGTTGTTTTTTTTTTTTCAGGACCATAATGTAATGCAAGGCTGACCCTCGGCAGTCACAGCGTCCCATTTTCTTTGGGTTGTTGCTGCTCTTTTCATTATCTCTAGAGCATAAATAAGATGCTGATTTTCAAGCTGCAAATGTTTTCTTTCTAACCAAGTTCTTGCCATTATGGAGCTAAGTTCAAGAGTTGTTATTACTTTTAAAAATCTGTCTTAACAACACAAATCACTATGGTTTCTAAGCACTTGACTTTGTCTAAATCATGTTAACGTGTGCATCAAGAGACTTTAGTGTTAGGCCAATCTTGTGAATCTAAATTGGAAAGAAAACAAAGTTCAATGATTGTAGTTTTAAAAAGAAAAGCAAATGTTGTTCATGTCCTGATTTGAAACACTGCGAGTTTTTTAAAAAGATAATTAAATAAGTTGAAGATATTTTACACATAATTATTTTAAAATTACAGGCCCAAAATGTACAGAGAATGTCTTCATTGGATCTTTTGGAATATGTCCTTATTTTCAGAAATTTATTTATAAATATAAGCTTTTCTAGTAATGTAAGAATTTATGAGAATAAACTTGTGCTTCTACTGAACATGGTGGCTTAAAGAACATTTAGTGTAATTGCATAGTCAATTAAATAATCAGCCATAGGTTCCCTACCCAAGTTAATGGTAGACTATCTTTTACATTGACTTTCCAAAACATTCAAAGTATATACCACTGTATTTCATAATGCCATATACTTGCCTATCATGGAGCTCACAATAATTCTAAGCCCTGGGATTACCTGATTCAATGTGTCTTCATTCCTCTTGTTCCTGGACTACTTTATAACATCTTTAAAAAGAAAATTCTTCATCTGGTGTGTAATCCAGTAATGAGGAAATAACTTCGTGTGGAGATCTGAACATATTTTTTTTAAACAGAAGCCAGAATATCCAAAGTTAATGTCTGAAAAAAGAAGATCCAGCAGTTTCAACTAGGTTCTCCTTAAATCCTACCTGGTCCTCTTGAGCTTTGTAACTGGCTTCCTATGGTCACCTTTGTCAGCTCTTGATGAGTCCTCTCCTTATTTATAAAGACTCATGCTTGGGAGTGAAAGACAAGTCTTCTCTTCAGGCTCTTTTGGAATGTCAAACATTGTGGTGATTTCAAACTTCTAAGTGCACATAATAAAGTCAAAGGTTATAGGATGGCTCCTGTCTCTTACAAGCCCAAGCACTTCCTGTGATTTTTGATCCAAGCACAGGAATGAGATGCAACCACCTTGCTTCTTTTCTTCATAATGCTAAGTCCCCAGAAACACAGGCACAGACTTCAGTGTTCAACCTTGGTATCACTAAAGCCTCAATCATTGTACTGAGGGAAAGGAGAAAGAAAAGACTCCTTGATGAAAAGTTAATGGAACAGCAATAGATGGATCTAGATAATGCCAAGGTAGCAGTGTGCCATGACAACACTTGACCTAGAAACTATATACAGCCCTTTATATTAGAAAAAGATAATTCACCATGTCCCATTGCCTTGCTTTTAATTACTGCAGCTATGTTCCATAACCCAGGTCTCTGGTATTGCCTTTACTGTGTTCAGAGTTTTTTCCTAAAAAAATATTCTTATGTATAACCTAAGAAGTACATTCTGAATCTCAAGATTTGGTTACTGGAATAAGAACCAACACAAAGTACACTGATTTATTTGCATATGTTGGTCTTGGATACTTCTCAATTTCAGTTCACTAATAATCCCTTGTCCAAGTAGCCAGGGTACCCCCAGTAGTTTTTATAGTATGTGACTATTTATAAGACTTTCTGTTTCATGTGAAGATTGAGATTTTATTCTGAGGTCCCAAATGCAGGTGCATAGACAGCTGGAATGTTTCATGAGTATTTCATTACTGGTGACACTTAGAACAATTCAAGAGATGATTGAAATATCCAAAGTCCAAGAACTAAGCAGATTTGACATTACAGTGACAAGGTCAGAAAAAGAGAAAGGAGGCCCACATTTACATTTCGAAACCAGGAAAACTGGCCAACTGAATATATAGATGAAAGTTTGTGGGAGTGAATTGATGTAAGTTAATGACTGTTGCTATCTTTGTTTGAGTTCACCATACCTTGGATTTGATATAAACACCAGGAAGCCCTTGACACAATTTGTCTTTGGATGTGAGACAGCATCACCTATATGGATAGAAGACGATGAAAGAATGGATCTCTTCCATAATCTTCCTAAGAACACAAAGCAGAAACTAAATTCATAAAGCACTCTTTACAAGAAGAAATAATTGATTTCTTAATTTTACTCACAGAATAAGGCCATAAATGTACTTTATATGAATTTATAAAAACTTCAGATAATATCGTCTCCCCAGTAAGCAGCTTCCCTGGTTTATACGTACACAGCACAGGTATCCATAACTGTATAGTGCCATGTCTCTTCACCAGTAAATTCATTCTTTTATTCTTCTAAGAGTAGCACTTTCAAATTCTATCTTGGAGCTTTGATTGTCTGCATTGCAGCGTACATGTACCATAAATGCAGGCATCACAACTTATCCAACACTT
>LOEQ01004862.1:0-2500 GCA_001685075.1 Bramus lutescens | reverse complement strand
TCTTTCCCTTGGTGATAAAATTCAGTAACTATGAAGTTGATCTACGTGAAAAAAATCGCAACAAAAGGCTTAATCTGTGTCCTTCTGCTGCTTGTAATCTATGCTCTATGTCTGCAGAAAGTTACCTTTCCTTGCCTTTCAGTGTTGTCTTCCTGTTGAGGCTTCCCATGTCTTCTAGATTTTCCGGTGATCTGCTGCGACCACTCCCAGTACAAGATATCTGTTTGTAACCATGACCTTCCACAGGGCTTTCCATGAGTTTAATTTTGAGCAGTAAGTACCTGCAATTATAAAATTGCACAGCAGCTTAAACTGTAACAGTATATTTTCCAGGAAGGAAAGGAGATAGACAGTAATTTAGACCCGAGAGATCTGTGACAAGACAATAAACATCACAGACTACTTACATTCACAGCACATCCTTTCTTACAGTTATAAAATGAACAACTGAGGAAAATTGAAGTTACTGAGTGTCTGAAACTTTCCCATAGCTAACATTTGTGTAATAGTTTGTTTTTTTACCCTTTTGGCCTTTTGAGAGTCTGTCACCCAGCTCCAAATTAAATCACACACATGGGGGCTTATTATTACTTACAAATGCTTGACCTTAGCTTGGTTTGTTTCTAACCACTTTTCCTTAACTTAAATTATCCCATCTACCTTTTGCCTCTGGGCTTTTTCCTTTTCTTACTTCTGTGTCTTACTTTCCCTCTTAGTTCATGGCTGCCTGTGTGACTGAGGGGCTGCCCCCTAGCATCCTCCTTTCCCCGTCCTCTTGTTCCTTCTTGATTTCTCCTATTTATTCTTTCTGCCTGCCAGCCCTGCCTATCCTTTCTCCTGCTTTACTATTGGCCGTTCAGTTCTTTATTAGACCATCAGGTGTTTTAAACAGGCAAAGAAACACAGCTTCACAGAGTTGAACAAATGCAACATAAAAAAATGTGACTCATGTTTGCATCATTAAAATAAATGTAACACAGCATAAACAAATGTAATATATCTTAAAATAGTATTCTACATCACACTTGGAGTGCCCCTAAATGCTTAAATCTCAGAGTGTACTCCATGGGTCACTTTATTTAATCCTCATAATAACTCTACAAAATTATTATTTTCACTTTACAAATGAATAGTTTGAGAGATTAAGTGTCTAACAAACCAGTAGGTTTGTTTCTTGTATTGGGTAGGGTTTCAAGCCCAGAATGATCTCTGATAATAAACTTAATGGATGTGATAAATTAATGTGTTATTAATATTTTTAAATGTTATACAATGTAATTTGGTGGTACATCTTCATCCTGGATCTACTCCCTCCTATCTCTTTACCTACTCAATCTCTCTCATTCTCTCTCTCTCTCTCTCTCTCTCTCTCTCTTAACCTATCACATCCAATAAATGTTGCCCAACTACTCTTGAGTGTTGGAGTCTACCCTGGGGTGTGATTGACTAAAGAAGAAAGTGAAGAGGGGCCAGAAATATTGCAAGAGCTGGAGGTGGTGGAGACTTCCAGAGAATGTTTTCCAGATACCACAGGGAGTTGCACATATGAAGTCACCAGCACACACAGGACCTGCAGACACTCAAGCCAAAACAACTATCTTATGTACTGTTACACATCCGCTTTTCTAATACATCAGTATAAAATGTTTTCCAACTACATTACTTCCTTGCCTTCGTGAACTTCTAAGTTTGGCAAGGATTTTTTTAACACTATTTATTGCTCAGTGAAATGCAGAACTGTTGAGTGTTGCAGGTGTTTTAAGTTAATCTTGTAAGAGCCAGTTAATTATAAGCATGAGCTAATTGCCCAAACAATTTATAATTAATATTAAGCCTCAGAGTGGTTATTCAGGAGGTGGAGGGTGGAAGAGAAACCTCTGATTACAATTCTTTATCTGTATTGCCAATTTTAATTACTTAGAGCACATGTTATATATTCCAACTTGTTATGGAGATGACATAGTAGAGTTTCCTTACCAGAACAGCAGTATGAGCCACAATAAATAGGGACTTCAGTATTAACTGAGTGAGACTCACACTTGCTTCACAGAGATTCTCTTTCATTTTATGTAAAATGTTTCCCTTTTTTTATTTGATCAGAAACCAAAACATGTGGGAGCAAATACTGTCCTGTTGACCAGTTTCGTACACAGAGCTCAGATCAAAAGTTTTTTTATGAATAGAGAATGTAAAAACAGAAGCTGCAGAGACGGCTGCGAAATTAAGAGCACCCACTGCTTTTCTGGACAATACAAATTCAGATACCTGCACATGTGTAAGGCAACTGAGAACCAGTTGTTATTCCAGCTTCAGGGAACCCAACACACTCTTCTGGCTATGAAGGGCACCTGCACGGAGGTACACAGGCATGCATAATTAAAAAGAATTTTTTATTAAAAATTTCCACCTCCTCCGCTCGTCCCATTTCCCTCCCCCTCCCCCTCCCTCTCCAATACAAAGAGCAGTCAGGGTTCCCTGCCCTATGGAAAGTCCAAGGTCC
>LOEQ01004861.1:153033-175816 GCA_001685075.1 Bramus lutescens | reverse complement strand
AGAGAGAGAGAGAGAGAGAGAGACAGAAAGGCAGAGACAGACACAGAGAGACATGAACAAGACAGAGAACACACTGAAGGAGAGAAACAGTCCACTTTAACTCAGTGTTTTAGAAAAATCACCTCACTGTGTCCTCTGGCCTGAGGAAATATCACTTTCCCAAGTGTCCTCAGGGAAGCCCTTTTGTACCTCATTTCCTGAAGGGAACAGTGTGTCTAAGGGGGTTTCCTTCCCCCCTGTTTGAGCAGTGATGACAGTAACCTCGGCAACCTGGGCACAGAGTCAGCAGGAACCTGCCCAGAGATCCAGCTGGCCTGTGCCTGATGTGGCCAAGAAAAGCCCATGTCTATGTAGTAAGCTGTCCTCAGGTTTCACGGTGACACACACCTTCCACAGAGATAAGAAGAGAGGGAGTTCCTGTTGTGGTTGCAGAGTTCACAGGATCCTGTTCTTCTGGCCCACCTGCCTCTTCGGCCTCTCTTTAACCCAGAGCGCTTTCCCTTCAGGCAGGATGATCCTGTCTGCGTTGGAATCCCGCCTCTGTTGTTGCTTGGCTGACTTTCTAGCCTCATGGAACACATTGTGCTTGACAACGACTTGTCACATCTAGATGCTCATTTCATGGAACTAGTACACAGGAAATGTGCCATGGGTGTGACTCAGCAGTATAGCCTGGGCTAACCTAACCTTTATTTTCTCCCCGCCCCCACCCATCCTCTTTTGCATACAGGATCCAGGAGAACTCCTGGAAGAATTTAAACGTACAGTTGGCCCGTATGAGACTCTCAGAATTCCCCTCACCCCACATCCTCATGACCACCTAGTCACTTGTACCCCCTCGAGCTCTCAGAGGGGCCCCCTGTGCCGATTATACCACAATGAATTAGTTCTCCCCGTTTCTGAACTTCATAGAAGTGTCTGGCTTCTTTCACTTGATAAAGTATTTTGTTTCGTTGTGTTTTGTTTTTCGCTTTTGCTATTTTCAAGACAGGTTTTCTCTTTGTGAAAACCCTAGCTGTCCTGGAGCTAGCTCTGTAGACCAAGCTGGCTTCCAACTCACAGAGATCCGCCTGCCTCTGCCTCCCAAGTGAGTGCTGGGATTAAAGGCCTGTGCCACCACCACTGGCTTGGTCTAATAGTTTTGGAACTCAGAGGATACACTTTAAATGACTGATGGGAGCAGCCTTGACTTTCTGGACATTTCTTTGTTGTTAGTCTTCTGGTAGATATCAGGAGAGACAGGAAGGCCTAAGGGAAGGAGTCTGCTGAGACTTCCCCTTATTCTTACCAAAGTGAACTCCTTGTCTGAGTGTGAACAATGATTGGAAACTGAGACTTGCCTTCCTTACAATTCCTTGACAAAGGATCAGCCCAGGCCAGGGCCACAAAGTTTAGAGAAAGCTTCCTAGGTGTCCTTGCAGCTGTCCCCTGGAAGTCCTGCCACTCCTCCCCTCCAAAGGCTGGCCTTGGCTCATAGCAGGCCTTTATTTCCTGCCCCGCCTAGGGGAATCTCCTTCCCAGTTGGCTCCTTCCCATCCCCCTGCCACAGGAAGATCTCTGTTCCCTCCCTTCTCCTTATCAAAGTCTTAGACTGGGGTTGTTTTCTTCCAGCAACTTCCCCTTGGCCTTGCCATCCCTGGACCTGAGACAAAAGAACCCACTGAGTGGCCTTCCCCACTTGCCACTCCAATGCCCTTGTGGTTTGTGGAGCCCCTTAGAGGTGTCCCTTTACCTTTTAGTCTTATCTGCTACTCTTCCATTTTACTCCCTAAACACCAAGCCTAGTGGCCTTGTCGCTGGAGATATTCGGGCCAGAGCCCGTGCCCTGATAGCCCTAATGTGACAGACTTGGCTGCCTGTCCTCAATAAGCCAATTAAACAAACAAGCAATAGTGAAAATCAGAAAAAGGAGATTTAGTCAGTGTGCCCACACTGGGAAGCAGGACAAAGCCATCAAGTGACCCCTCAAGATCTATCTTCTGAGGTCCCTGTTAGGTCTCAAACTCGGGACAAATGACTGAGATGCCCATTTAACATATTAAAACAGAAGCTGGCTGCAAAGCCCGCCTAGCGTCTCTCAGTTCCTTTCAGAGTCGTCCTGGCTGGCACACTTCACCTCCTACCCTACACGCTCCAGCCCAGGGTCTTCCCTTCACCCAGCTACTCTGATTCCTACATAACCCCAGTCATCTTGGGCATGAGGTGCTTTTTGGTGTTCTTGACCTCTTGGCTACTTGGTCCATGACTCCTCCTTCTCTTCTCTTCACCTCTCACTCTTCCCCACCCATGACCCAGTTCAGTCTGAACCCTTCCAGGTGAATCTGCCTCCGGCTCTGCTCTCCCTCATATCTACAATAAACCTTGAGAACCATACCTAGGAGCAGTCATCTCCTCATCGTTCTTTTTCTCTGTCCCCGCGTGAAGTTTAAGGGTGGACAGAGTTGTGCGTGCCTAAGCAGTGTTGGTCAAGGCATCCTTCTGTCTATTATTCACAAACTGTTGTCACAACTCTAGTATCTCTTGAAATTTGTTCTGCCACTTTCTTAGAATTGTACAATATTTTTATTTGACTAGCCTGGCAGCCAAAAGGATGGTTATGAGGATAAAACTACACTGCTTCTGTTCCGCACTCTACTGGTTACACGCTACGGGAACTAGGCTGAAAATTTAAAAACATATAAACACAGAGACAGACAGACAGATAGGGACATGGGGACAGTCTTGAGACAAGAATGCCAAGAATGCCCACTTTATTGTGCTCAGGGGCAGCTTATATAGGGCTCTGGCCACACCCCAGCTCTTGGGATCTTTCAGGGGCAGACTCACCAGAACCCACTCCCCTGCCATAAGGGTCTCATGCTCAGAGCAGAGGAAAACAAGTTGTTTACAAGAAATTCAGGGCCTGGTGGTCCGCAGCCCTCAACAGTATGGCTATCTATGTAACATATCTTCATTCCTGCCAGGAGAGCTACCATCTGTTCCCTGAACAGCCAAAAGTTCGTCCCTTCTTTAGGGTCTTCCCTGTAGCTCCTATTGTGCAGGTCACTCTTTTCCTTCATCCTTGTCTAGCTGGCTTGCATTCATCATGACCAAAATGTCACCCCCCCCATAAAGTAGAAAAGCCATTGTTCGCAAAGTCTTAGACCTACTTCCTCTTCAAATGTCAAAGATGGTTTTGCAATGTTTTACCCGTAGCTGCTTTTTCTAATTCATTTCTTTTGCTTATTTATTTGCTTGCTTTCGAGATAGGATTTCTCTGCATAGACCTGGCTGTCCTAGAACTTGCTCTGTAGACCAGTCTGGTCTTGAACTCAAGAATGCTAAAATTAAAGGGTTGTGCTACCACCACTGCTCAGCTAATTTCTTTGTTTGTTCATTCATCTATTGTCTTATTACCACCTTAGAATATGAGCCTGGGAGAATAGAAGCCTTGTCTGTCATGCCCACCATGTTTGCTGGTCATCTACTGCCACAATGATGCTGTGTAATAAATTAAAAACAAATCAGACCTCAGTGTCACAAACAGACATGTATTTATCATGCCATTTTATGGCAGCAACTTAGCCTGTATGATGGTGCAGTTCTGGCACTGAGTTAACTATCGCATCTGGTCTTGTAATGGGGGAGGGTGCTGTTAGCTGCTATGGCCAGGCTAGGTAGGTTTTCTTCACCTAGGTGAGGGATACACTAGTGAGAAGCCTCAGTGAACGAGTAATTTACAAGGCCTTGTCATGGTGCGGCTGTTAATATCTACTGGCCAAAGAAATCACAAAGAATTCAAAGAAGTTTGCTCAAAGAATTCAGTGGAGAAAATAAACTCCCAAATGAATAGCAAGAGAATGCAAACATTGGAATGAAATATGAAAATCAATACAAGATATGAAAGAGGTCAGCATAGACATAGGAGTACTTGAGGGAAATACTAGAAACGAAATCCACAAGTCAAATAAAGCATTGTAGAAAACTTCACCATAGATCCCAGACTAGCTCAGCTAAAAATGAAGAAATAACTAGATAGCTAGATAAATAAATAAATAAATAGGCAAGAGCCTACATGGTCTCCCAGGAAATAACGAACCTGGTTTCGCATGCTTAGGCTCCCTCACCTCTGAAATTCCTGCACCAGGAGCACAGCCCACTCAGTTCCCCAAACCCTCCCTCCCTTGTTTAGGTCTTTCTTTACTTCCCAGGAATGTCACTCTAGGATCCAATTACCAGCCTCCTGCAACAAGCTGGCCTACCATTACCAGGAACATTGTTCCAGGAGCCAAGTCCCCACAGCCTCATGCAACAGCAGCAGCAGCCACCTTATATTTGATGCAGATGTCATCAATATTCTTTGGAGAAAAGATATGCTCTTCAGCAGGTGATGCTGGGAAATCTGGACCTCTTCATGTAGAAGAGGGAATTATTCATCGATCCTTATCACTTATCCTATACAGAAACTAATACCAAATGGATCAAACACCCCTATGAAAGTCTTGAAACAGTTAGTGGATAAAGTAGGAAAAATACTTTGAGGTATAGGCTCAGGTAGAACTCTAGACACTCAGTAAACAAGGTCAAAAATTGATAAATGGAACTTTATGAAATTAAAAAGCTTCTGTGTAATAAAGCGAATAGTTAATTGAGAAAAGAGACTGCCTGCAGACTCAGATTTGAAAAAAAAAACTTGTCAGCTATTTATCTACAGAGGATTAATATCTAGAATATATGAAGAACTCAAATAACCAAACAACAGGAAAACAAATGCCACAGTCTATAAATGGCCTCTGGAACTGAGCAGAGAGCTCTCAAGAGAAGAAAAGTAAACAGCCAATAAATATTTTAAAAAGTGTTCAGCATCCTCAGCCATTAGGAAAATATGAACTAAATCTACTGTGAGGTTTTTATCTCACTCCAGTCAGATGGGCGTCATCAAGAAAACAAATGACAACAAATACCAGCACAAATGTGGGGAGAGAGGGACCTTTATTCACTCTGGGTGGGAGTGTAGCTGAGGCAACCACTATGGAAATCAGTGTGGAGGTGTCCCCAACAGCTAAATACAGAACTACCTACCATATGACCCAGCTACACCTCCCCCTGGGTATGCACTCAGAGGACTCCTTCGTACCCTGAAGATACTTCATGTCTAGGCTGACTGCTATCGTATCGACCAAAGCCTAGATAGCTACCAACTGGTAAAATGATAAGGCAAACATGGTGCATGTGCATGGTGGAATTTTAATTCAGCTATAAAGAAAAGTGAAATTTGTATGGAAGTGGAAAATGTTTGCGAAGTTATATAATCCAGGCTCAAAAAAAGAAAACAAGACATATTCTCCCCCATTTGTGAATCCTACCTTCTAGTGTGTGTGTGTGTGTGTGTGTGTGTGCGCGTGCGTGTATGTGTTTATGTGGGAGTGAGTGTGTGTAGGACACAAGAAATTAGAAAGGAGCCCAGCAGAGAGGGAAAAGAGGCTTAAGGGAGAGGAGTAGAGAGGGTGATGGATTGCCTGTCATATGAATGTGGGAAGTGGGTACCTCAGGTAGCAGGGGCTGGGGACAGGGGAATAGGGGAAAATGGGGGAGGGTCAGCAAAAGCTAAGCATGCATGAAAATGTCATAAGAAGATATATAACTTTGCAAGCTAATAAAAAAAATGAGAAGGAAAGTCAGGGATAACCCTAGAACACACACACACACACACACACACACACACACTCACACTGCACCCTGCACACAGTTTAGGGCTGCTGTGGGATAATCACTCTAAACCCTCTTAGATTACTGTAAGCATCTGATGGCCTAAAGTGTCTTATCTGTAATTCTAACATGGATTGCTGTACTCTGCTAGAGTATCGACTCAAAGAGTGATCTGGAATCAGGGAAGGAAGGACTGGATTTATCTTCTAAGTGCACTTTTTGAGGGAGGAATAAACAGCACAGAAAACATTGACAGACAGTCCCGGGGAAAAGCTGCTTCTTTGTTCCTTTCTCCAGAATTACAGGTCATTACCAGCAGCAGTCCCTGGGACTGTCTTCAGTGGAAACGCTTTGTCTGATAGCTTTGCTACGTTATGAGACAATTTTTCTAAGTGACAGAACGTAATTAAAAGATATCACGGAAAATCAATCTGCCCAGTTAATCTTGCCACTTCCAAACTCAGGAAGAACCTCCTGACGACTTGCTTCTCAGCTCCACCATCAGACAGCAGAAACAGAGTTTTACATTTAGACACCAAGTGTGGGTAGAATTCCTTCTGGAAAGTAGTACAGTAAATATTTTTATCCTGCTGGGACAAGTATTCTCTAAGGCAGCTACTGAACTCTGTCTTTGCTATCTAGAACAGAGCTAGCTAAAATGCTAATTAATGGGCAAAGATGTACTCTAACCCAAAATGACTTGGGAAAACTTCAGTAGCCTATGGCATTGGTCATGTTTTCCAACCCTTATTTTCGAGTCCTCCAAGAAACAAGACATTCTTGGAGAATCTTTAGGGAAAGAGTTTCAGAATGACTCATTTGAGACATAAAAATCCCCATCAGAACTAAGAAAAGTTAAAGTCTCTTTCACCCCTCCAAATAAACAGCTAGCACATTCAGAAGACAAAACACTTTAACTTACAAAGAGGGGTTTTTCAAACTTACATTTTTATGTCAAGGGAACATATGGATTTCTCTCAAGAGAAGGTTGATTGGCTATCTCAGTGTGGAAAGGAGATTACAAAGGAGCTGCTGTATTTGGAAGGAAGAAATCTTCTCTTTTGCCCTCTCAATAGTTTCTCTGCATCTCTCGAAAATGACAAGGTCTCTTGAGCAATTTATGATCCACCGTTCCTGTATAATAAGAAATGTACCTTGCTCTCAGGGTATTTGATTTGGCAAGCGAAATTCATGATTCTCAGTAACATTTTAATTTGAGAGCAATGAATATTAGTATAAGTGTGTCCTTTGCAATTCCTAGAGCATAAATATCAAAAAATTCCACTATCTGTTATCTGAATTTTGTATGCAGATGGGCAGCCTGTGTTTCACTGACTAGCTTACTTGGACCACGTTAGCATCTCCGTGCCTCAGTTTGTTCATCTGCAAAATGTGAGAAAAGATACCTGTGTCTTAGGAATTTGGTTAGCTATCATGAGATTAATATAACTGTAACTCAAAACACATCGATGAGACCCTAACACAACGAGTATAGAAGATGACCTTATTAACTATCGCCAGCTCTTTTATTATCCATTTGGTATTAGCAGTACATGTAAATGATGATGTAATTGTTAAGACTGGATTGGGTCACCCTCCAGCTTTGTAAACTGAATTCTAATTTTCCAGTGTGACTCTGAAGGTGTAATTAAGGTGAAATAAAGTCAACATGCTACTCATATCCTCACAGAAAGATTGCTAGGATCCTGGCACACACGAGCAGAGGAAAGGCACGGTGCACACACTGTGCGCACACTCTGCACAAAAACTGTGCACACACTACGAGTGAGCAAGGAGGCCTCAAGGAAACAAACTTACCAAAGCCTGAACTGTAACTGTGAACAGCCACAACTCTAAGTACATAAACTTCTGTTGTTCAGGTCGCTCTTAGGAATTTCCTTGTCAGACTTGTCCCTTAATATGGTAATCAAACAGACAACTAACTTATCATTGCTTTTCATGGGCTGCCTGGAAACTACGCTGCTGTTTTAGGTATGGGTTAAAATGGTACCCTGATACTGTCTTGGTTTGATGATTCTTTGTTTTAGCTTTGTTGTTCTTTGATATTTGTACTTCAGTGTAAACTTACTCTTCATTTTTACTTTGAAATCATAGGATGTTTCCACCTATAAAAGCAAAGAGCTTTGGCCCCAAGCAGTCTGGCCCCCAGACAGAGCAACATTGGTTAGCATCTTAAGTTCTCTATGCTAGAAATTTCTTCTCTTCTTCTTCTTCCTCCTCTTCTTTCACCATTGAGACTAATGAACTAGATAAGGAGTGGGTGTTGAGTTCTATTATTTTTGTGGCATTCATTACTCTAGCTAGATGGGAAGTTAAATATCAACCTCATCAATATTCGAAGTCAGTGCCTATGTGCAGCATGCAGAGTTGACTGATTCTGTGTGGATAAATATGTGCCGGTGTTCATTTCACATCTTGTTGATGTGCCTGGAAATAGTTTTTATTGTTTTGTAAACACTTTGAGTTCTTAACAATCTTCCATTTCCCGTAAAAGTATAGCTATTTTTAACTTTCCATAAAAGACCCTCATAAGACACAGGATCTGCTTCAAAATAATGTGGCTGTAGGAAGTAAGATTCATAGGGAGGTGACGGCTGCAGCTATTTGATGGGCACATTGGGGTTTATTGCAACTTTCTGTTACTTTAAAGTATGTTTACAAACTTCTATATTATGGTAGGTGACCAACTCTTCACTCCCCCTAAATAACAGAATTACATATATGTGTCCTTTGCTGTTTTGATTGGGTAGTGTCTCAGCTAGGCACTAATATACCTTTTCTCAGACAGGGTATCAGGACAATCTCTTGTCAACAGAATGAGACCTACATTCTGCCCTATCAACAGGCCAAGGCCGTTTCTTTATTCACCGACTGTATTCACAGCACACAGAGGGGAATCCCACATCAAGAGCAGCCTTCATACTGGCAGTGTGCATGCAGACACACTTTGCATATATAATTTGCTTATTAATACTGACCAATAAAACATGTTTATTTATGGCATACACATAATGTTTAGAATATTTATGTACATATATATGCCCATATACACCACGAAATGGTTAAATCTAGCCAGTCAAAACAGAGATTTAAATGGGCATGCATGGTTATATTTAGATGCTTATTTTCTGTTTTCTATAATAAGAAGAACATTGCATAACAATTGTTTCTTTATCCTCTTTCCTGAAACAAAAAACAAGAACCATATCCAAATTCAACTCACAATTTGAGGGTTGGCTCAGTCCAGGTCAGTTGGAAAATGGCCAAATCTCTGCCAACCTATAGGCTATGATAGTGCCATAAGTGTTTGCATTTTCAAACCACTGGAATCTTAGAATTGTTACAGACCATTATTTGGAGAATATCTAACACAGAAGTATGAATTCTTATAGCATTTTTTTTAGACTGATTGATTGATTTAATGTGTTTGGAAGTTTTGCTTGACTATATCTGTGTCCCATATTCATGGAGTGCAGAAAGAGGCCAGAAGAGGGGATGAGACCCCCTTGAAGCAGGAGTTAAAGACAGTTGTGAGCCACCATGTAAGTACTGGGAATTGAACCCAGGTCCTCCGGAAGAGCAATCAGTGCTCTTAATCCATGAGCTATTGCTCCAGCCCCAGAAATATAATATCTTAAGTAAAAAAAAAATTCTTAAAATTTTGCTCAGCATTGACATTTGCCTGCTACATAAGATTAACCTTAATTTAAACTTTAGATTAGTCAAATGCCTTAGAATCTAAAGTCTTTAGATTCCTGTTGGAAGCCCATCTATACCTAGTTAACAAATTTGAGAGTTAGCAATTGATTCCACCCCTGCTTCTTAGGGTCCTGTTCTATTCATTGTGACTAAGAAAATGACTTGGGGTCTTTCGGATTTTTTAATGAAAGACTAGAGACCCATTAATGGTTGGCTTGGCAGGAGAAAGAATGGGATGAGGATTTTTGACAGAATCCAGAAGCAGAAACCTTAGACCCCTGGATATTCAGGGGAACAGGTGTTAGAACCGAAGCCAGAGCACAAGCAAAGTTATCACTAATGGTTGTTACGTGTTGAGGACTCGAGGTCAGTCTTTCATAGTTTAGATACTTCAGCTTCTCTATTTATAGTGACAAATGTCCGGCAGATGACACAGTGTCTTACTGTCTTACAGCATGAAGTGTTTTTGTGGCATGATTAGTAAAAACCCAGAGACAGATATTGGGGTTCAACCTGAAGACCAGAAAAGCAAAGCAGCCAGCCACTGACTCTAACCTCTACCACAATCCAAACATGGTGATCCTGCCTCCAGGAATCTCAGAATGAGACTGTGTCTGAGAGCTGTCTTCCCCTATTTTATATTCCTCTCTAGTGATGGAATTAAATGTGTACACCACTACTGCCCGGTTTCAGTGGCAAACCAGTGTGGCTACTGGGATTACAGATGTGTGTCACCACTGCCTGGTCTGTATGACTGACTAGTGCAGCTGTTTTGCTGTTGATCTTCAGGCAAGCTTTATTTATTAAAATAAAAATGAAATATTATTACATGTTTCAGAGCATGAGAGCCAAGTGTCTAGAGGGGTGGGGCTTTTAGCTTTCGTCTCTCTGCTCATGGCGTTGTGGCACCAATTCCTCTCCTGTGCACATCTATCTGTCTTCCTCAAGACATTCAGAATGGTTTTCTCTCTCCTCAATTTCAATGTGGGCTTAGTGTGTTGTCTTAGTACCAAGCTGATGAATTTGGCAGGAAAATTCCATTTTTCCATTTAGCTTTTGCATCGTGAAAGGCAGATGGGGAAGGCTTAGGTACGCACAGTTTAATTGGGAGATGATTCTTAAGAACGGAGGGAAGGGAAGCCTGGGAAGGGTGAGCTGGCTCTTACTGGGGCACTGGGGTCACCCTACCAGAAACTCTCTGTGGCATTACAGAAAACACATTTGTTTTCTATTTCCTTAGTTTTTAGAATGCACTTTAGAGTGGGCCACAGAGGACTTTCTAAGCTGTCTCCTGCTTCTCAATTCTTGGGGGCTGCTTCTCCTATGGAGATTATATCACCAACTTTCCGGCTGTATTGCAATTGGGCTGCACACATTCCCCCCAGGCTCAGAGAAAGTCCTCGAACTGTGACAAATGAGAAGCCACCTCTCTGGGTAGGGAGCTGACGGGGACATGAGGAAGAGTCCCTGCACAGGTAACTCAGAACTCCACCGAGGAGTTATGAATGATGCATCCAACACAACGGAGAATAGCTCTTTCACTATTCGCTCAGAATAGGTGTACAGAGTGCCCGTTCTCTCAGTGTGCCTGTGCTCTCTCTGTTGAAATATTGAAATCGCCCCGACAAGTACATGGTATTGCATGAGACTTTGGAGAAGTGATTAAGTCATGATGACAGTCCTCATGAATGGGATGTGTCCTTAGCACAGAGGTCACAGAGCATCCTTGGCCCTGCTGCCAGGTAAGACGACAGCAAAAGGACAGTGTCTGTGAATCAGGGAGCAGATCTACCATTCTAGCCCTCAAAACTGTGAAACATGAATTTCTGTTCAGAAGTCATCCAGCCGACTGTCACTTTTTATAGCAGTCCAGATGGAAGAGGCCAGAACCTTGTAGCCAAGGCGTTCCTTCTCGCACCTAGCAGCTGGTATTCCTCAAGCCCTGGACAAGGAAGAGCTAAAGGCCACAGCACAAGGCGAGAGTATTTCCAACCACTCACCCCGTTCCTCTTCTTAGGGTCTCCTCCTCAGTGGGAGCAAAGAAAGCCCCACAGGTGGAGGCGGGAAGAATCGTGGCCGGGAGCACCTCCTACCTCCAGCCTGTACTCTCTCTTACAACAGTTGGACTAAGTTTACATGATTTTACAATTAAGTCTCTGTCATTTTTATCATCTTCTACTTCAGTTTTATTGCTCTTGGCATCTGTCAGGCTGCCCAGACTTCATCTGGAAACAAAGAGCATCCTGTATATGTTAATGTTCCCTAAAACAGCATTCAAAATCGTTCCCACACAAGGTAATGTAGCCAAGTTGCCTGGGATATTTGGGGAGAAGACTGAAGGAAGGCAATTTTGATTGCATAACTTTGTATATTTGTGTGTGTACGTGTGTGTTTGTTTTTCTGTTTTGTTATAAACTTGATGCAAGCTAGAATCACTTGGTAAAAGGGAACACCAATTGAGAAAACCTCCCTGCCAGATTGGCTTGTGGAAAAGCCTGTGCACATTTTCCTGATGAATTATTGATGTGGACAGGCCCAGTCTACTGTGAGTGGTGCCACCTCTGAGCAGGTTTGCTACAGTTACTCCAGGTTTTGAAGCTAGTAGCCTCTGAAGGGAGAGCATACAGAGTTTATCTTTCAGGTTCTAGGTCACCTCACTCAATATGTGTGTGTGTGTGTGTGTGTGTGTGTGTGTGTGTGTAATTTAAAAAGCAACACATCTGAAAGAAAGCAAGGCAGGGGTACATGGGTTTAAAAGGAGGAAAGGGAAGGAGGGATTATGTAATTATATTATAATGTTGGAAATGCTTTTAAAAATTTATTCAGAAAGAGAAAAAAAGAAAGAAGAAGGAAAGAGACAGAGAGACAGAGAGGAGAAAGACGTGCAGAGCAAGCAAGCAAAGAGCAATCCTCCACGGCTTCTGCTTTGGTTTATGCCTCAGGGTTCCTGCCTTGCTTGAGTTCCTGCCTGACTTCCTCAGTGACAGAATGTGACCTGAGGGTTGTAAGATTAAAAAAAGACCCTTTCCTCCCCAAATTGCTTTTTGTGGTGGTTGTAGGCCAGGCTGGCCTCGAACTCACAAAGATCCACCTTCCTCTGCCTCCCAAGTGCTGGAATTAAAGGCATGTGCTAGAGTGGTGGTGTTTTATCACAGCAATAGGAACCCTAACTAAGATAGAAATTGGTACCAGGACAAAGGGTATCCTTGGGACAGACCTGAATGTGTGTGTTGGTGAGGACTGTGGCAGCATATGAACTTGAATTGGAAAAGCCACTGAGTGTACAGAGTTCAGTGGGCTGTTCTGTGGGAACCTGGGAGGTAAGAAGGTTGACAGCAATGAGATGATGGAGTTTCAGAGGGAAGTTTGAGAGTCCTTTAAGACTCTGTTGGGGCCATCCAGTATTTAGAAATAAGAGTCAGTGGTTGTGGCAGCCAAAGACTCTGTTGTGGTAAACAAGAGATTAGAAACACTACAGTGAAACTTTTACTGGGACCAAGCAGATCGGATGAACTGAAGAATTAGCTGTGATTAAGAAGACACCAGCATCACTGAAGGAAGATCTTTGGGAGTACTTCCTCAGGGTCAGCACACAGGAGCTGTGGCAGCAGGAAAAGGATGTACCTCGTGCTGGCAGCCAAACTTCATAACTGTAAGAGTCACCCATGTGGTACTGGATGTGAAGGCATGAAGGGGGTCATGGAGAGAAGCCAAGACTTGGTGTCTTAGTTAGGGCTTCTATTGCTGTGAAGAGACAACACAACCATGATAACTCTTATAAAGGAAAACATTTTATAAAGGAAAACATTTAATTGTGGTGATTTGCTTAGAGTTCAGAGGTTTAGTCTATTATCGTCATGGCAGGGAGCAAGGCAGCATGCAGGCAGGCATGGTGTTGGAGCTGAGTTCTTACATCGTGATCCAAAGGCAACAGGAAGTGAACTTTCTTAATGGGTGTGACTTGAGCATGTATGAGACCTCAAATCCTGCCTATGGTGACACAACAAGACCACACCCACTCCAACAAGACCACACCCACTCCAACAAGACCACGCTCACCCCAACAAGACCACGCCTATTCCAACAAGACCATGCCTACTCCAACAAGACCACACCTACTCCAACAAGACCATGCCTACTCCAACAAAGATACACCTCCTAATTGTGCCACTCCCTTTGGGAACTATTTTCTTTCAAACCACCACACTTGGCACCATGCAGTAGGGTCAGAGTCACTGAAGATATCCCTACTGGTCAAGATGTAGCCCAATTGTAGTACATATATCCCAGAATTTTGTAGATTCCAGTACCATGGGATGACCACTAAGATCAGCAGCAGCTGTGGAATGATGCTAGTCTGAATCTATTAGATGTACTGTGTCCTGTGGATGGCAGAGAAGCAGAGCCATCTAGATCCTTTGGAGTCCAGGACCTAGAGTTGTGAGTGAATCCAGATGCCTAACACTGAGCCTTTGACACTGCTGGATTTCACTTTTGCTTTGATCTAATTATGACACTGTCCCGACTCTTTGACTCTTCCCTTTTGAATAAAAACTAGGTTTTCTTGTTTTTAATAAAATTTTTCTAGGATCCCGTAGTTAAGAAATGTTGGAGATTTTAGAGAGACTTTTGATATTTTATAGAAGCTTTGAACTTTGAAAGAGGCTTTGGATGTTTTAAAGAGACTGAACTTTCAAAGTATTTGAATTGAATAATTAAATAAGTTAAAGACTGTGATACTTTTAAAAGTTGGAAAGTATTTCATATTGAGATATTGATATAGTATCTTGGGAGGGTGGCAATCAAGAAAGTAAAAGTTGTAATTTAATAGTATTGCAGCAGCTATTGACAAATTGACAAGGGGTCAATTGTACTGATTCGTTGTTGTTGTTATTGTCAACTTGAGACAAGCTAGAGTGATTTGGAAGATGGACCCTCAACTGAGAAAATGTACCCACCAGACTGGCCCATAAGCAAGCCTGTGGAATTTTTAATGATTGCTGTTGGGTGGCCCAGTTCACGGATTGTGCAGCATCACTCCTAAGAAGGTGGTCCTGAGTTGTGTAAGAAAGCAGGCTGAGCAAGTCACGGGGAAACAATCTGGGAGGAAGTGTTCTTCTCAGAGAAACCCTGTCTCAAACAAACAAACAAACGAGCAAAAACAAGACAAAAAAATAAGAAGCACTCCTCCACAACTCCTGCTTCAGTTCCTACCTGCTTGAGCCCCTGCCTTGACTTCCCCCAGTGATAGACCATGACGTGGAAGTGTAAGCCAAATAAACCCTTTCCTCCACCTTTGAGAAAAATTGTCATAGCTGTATTCTAGTATCTGAGTTCATGTACAACTGAAATGTGGGTTTCAATCTCAGCACCTTCCTTGCTCCTCTGGATCCTTATCCCTGTGTTTACAGATTCAGATTCCCAAGAAGTAAGCCTCACTAGTCTACTCTACACTACAAGATAGGCTACTTAGGCTGATTTTGGTAAGGATAGGCACAGTATGATGACTGTATGCACAGTCCCCTCTGTATGCTGTGAAAATCATTAGTTAATAAAGAAACTGGCTTGGCCTGATAGGGTCAAACAGAGCTATGTGGGGAAAACTAAACTGAATGCTGGGAGGAAGAAGGTGGAGTCAGAGAGAAACCATGGAGCCTCCACTGGAGACAGACATACTGAAACTTTGCTGGTAGGCCACGACCTTGTGGCGATACACAGATTAATGGGGATGGGTTAAATTAATATGTAAGAGTTAGCCAATAAGAAATAGAGCTAATGGGCCAAGCAGTGATTTAAGTAATATAGTTTCTGTGTGATTATTTCAGGGCTGAGCAGCCAGGAACTAACAAGGGGCTTCCCTCCAACAACAGTAAGTTGCAATCTGTGGGGACTAGGATAACAGAGAGGTCTGCCTGCCAGTAAGGATGCTTCTCCAAAAAGTTAAATGCTGTGAGCTCCATATAGGAAGTTGACTTTCCCCAAGAGACAGTCTAGAAAACTTGTTTGTGAAGACAGAATTCTATTGAGTGCTCTGACTTCTCTGAACTTCTCCTGGGGGATCAAAGGGCAGGATATAAAGCCTGTGGAGTAAGGAGAGGGATGGCATTGTAGCCAAGCTGTTTGTTTCTTGTCAACACATGTTTCTGAGCCTCCAGTTCTCCCTATGCTCATCCATCATTAAGAGATCAATTTCCTCAGCTCCTGATTCTGGCATGACGTTTTGTGACTGGTGGTTAGGGTCTGGACCAGGTGTTTCTAGATTCTTGGCTTCTTATTCAAAGAACTGGAGATAATGGCTCACAAGGATTGGCAAAATGAAACAAGAAATCTTAATTCAGAGCAAAGTGATAATGTAGATTATGAAGGCATACTCTCATAAGATTGACAGGTGGCCACAAGAATGAGATCACTCAATGGCCATGACTATTGTTTGGCACTTCATTTTATGGGGTTCCAAAGAAAGAAGAGTTTGAATACTATCTTGATGGTCCTTGATTTTGATTGATAGAGCAGGTCATATGTTCTCTTTTTCTATTGTGCATACTCCTTCCCATAATGCACATGAATTTAACTATATATACATACAATATACACAGGCATAAAATAATAACTTTCCCTAAAAGTGAACCAGGGAACATAATTTTCCTGAGCTTCCCGAACTTGCACTCCAAACCAATTCAGTCCCTATATTCCTCAAAAAAGGATAAGTTGAGAATATACTTAAATAGAAACCATCTGGATTTGCTTATTATTAGAGCTGGGGAAATTTATACTATTGCTCAGAGATAGAAGTACCTGCAGCCTGATTCAGGTCAGAGGGCTGAGGGAGTTCTGAGGTTGCTTGCCCATTGTTTGGAGACAGGTGTCTGAGACATACATGGTGAAGGAAATGGGCTGCCAAGTGCATTGTTACAAGAGGGGTCTTGGTGTATGTGAGCCCCAAACCAAGATACTAAACTATGTATGATAACCTTTGTCTCTTTCTGGTTTCTCTGGTCTTTTGGATGCAGTGGAAATGGTATGGTCATTCTGCAAAGGTTCAGCAATCTCACATGCTCATTTTCTTGTATATTGTGTTACATGCAAAAAAAGAGGACATGTTACTAGAAGATGAGAAACATCTCATATCTCACTATAGTGAGCCAACCATACAATATATGATTGAGACTACCTTAGTCTAGCCACATCCCCACAGATGGGACCTGCCAGCTGATACGCCCCAAACTGTGGAAACCTGAGCCAATTTAGCAGCGACCAGTAGAATTACCCAGCTGAGTCAACAAAGTTGTTAAGTTATAGATTGTGAGCTAACATAGATGCCGTTTTTAGCCCATTACATTTTGAGATGGTTGGTTCACCATAGTAGGTCGCATATGGATGAAATCAAGAAATAAATGAATAAAAGTTTTCAGAGCTGTGTTCACTTCTTTTTATGGTGTTTTCATTGTGAAGACCATCACCCCTTGTTATCAGAATTCTCTGTAAGCTTTCTTGTTCACCGGTAAAGAGAACAGTGTGATAAATCTGGTTTATAATAAGGTGGAAAATTTCCTTGGTATGCCATTGATGGTTTAGGCTGGCCATTAAGGCAATGGGAAAGCAGGCACAGACAGAGAAAAATGGGAGTTTTAGTATTAGCAGTGAAGTTATTTACCAGACCAGGACAAGCAAAAATGGAAGCAAGTGCCATAGATTTAAACACAAATCTAACAGCTGATGCTGCCCAAGCAAGTCTTTGTAGCACAGCTGCCCAAGCAAGTCTTTGTAGCACGCTTGCACGCTGGCTCCTGCAGCTGTGCCACATTATTTCAAGAATCTATCTGTGCTTGGCAAGAATTCTTTGTAATTCTTTCTTCCGAGCTCACTGATTTCTGCTTGTGCATAGATTAAATGTTTTGAAAGTGAGGATGTATCCACCTGTGCTGCAGGGAACCTTCCAGGAAACTCCCCGGTCAGAATGTTCAGTCAAGCCTGTCCATGAAGTCTGTCTACACAGTGGCACCATCAGCAGGTGGCACAAGTGGCCGTCTCCCACAGACGAGACCACAGACGCAGACATCTGCTGCCAACTTCTTGGGGGAAGTTGCACTTGCACAATTTCTGTGAGAGCACATGGACGCTGCCTCAGAGGGGTATTCTTAAGACCCCACACATACGGCTGTTGGGAACTATAGGCCCATAGTGCCCAACATACGGCAGGGGCTTGGCTGTTTTTTAATCTAAGAATAATTTGCTAAATTGCTTTGCTCAGAATATACCATATGTAAGAATGAACTTATTTTTCCAGGGCTCTCTGGTAGATTCTACTTGTAACTCCTAAATGAAGACCCTGGGGCTTCCCCATAGTAGAGAGAGAGAGAGAGAGTCTCTCTCTCTCTCCTCTTTCTTTTCCTCCCTCTCTCCCTCCCTCCCTCTCTCCCTTCCCTTCAATTAGGAAAGAATTTCTTCTGTGAAATAAGCCTGTACTCCATGAGCTGCATATCTTGGAATACCTTACCCAAGTTTCTAAAGAAGGTTTTCTCCAAGTCATGATGGCAAAGTCTGAGCTTCCTCACATGGAAAGACAATGGTTACCAGGAAAATCCTACCTAGATCCAGCAATCATTAGAGAATTAAGTAGGTCAAAGAATGAGAAAAGAAAGGGTAAATGACTGTGTGGTAATGAGACTCTACAGGAATTGCTTCCCAGAGGATTTCTCTGGAGAATCTGATATTTTCCTGACATTCCACTAAGATTTCCAGAGTCTGGAAACAGGACAATCTGTGCAGTTCTTAAGGTTGGGCCATATATGTGATTTTAGAAATGTTTTGGTTAACATATTTACTGAGCATGTATTGGGATTCATTATATAAATTTTGATACATTCATACAGTGTCAAGTGATCCAATACAACCTCTCGTCCTCCAGACTCCACCTCCTTCCCAATCTCTGTGAAGCACTATTCTGTATTTTGGCCAAAATTTATTTTTTGACTTCTTTATATGAGATATAACACATAGCACATGTCTTCTGTGTCTGGCTTTGGGGTTATTTCACTTAACATGGTATCCCCTCCTTTGATTTGTCTTGGTTCAAATGGTAAGATTTCATTCTTCTTTATGGTTGAATAATATCATATATTATATATGTATATATATACACATATATCATATGTGTGTCCTTTTAAATCTTTTTTATTGATTATTTGAGAACCTTAGGTCATGTGTCCCAATCGCACTCACTTCCCAGACGTTCTTTGTCCACTCTCTTCCTCTATGACCTCTCTCTGCAAAAAAACCAAGTTCATTTTATGTTGTCCATATACTCACTGGGGCATGGTCAAGTTCCTAATGGCCAGCCCCTCAAGGGAGGATGAGTCTTTCTCTGCCTGCATTTGCCCCAGAAGCCATCAGGTAAGGAGCTCCGTGCAGTGGCCAGGGCCCAGCAGGGTTAGTCCTTCTGCCCTGAGTCACCACCTGCACCGCAGAGCTGTGGGATGGTGAGGGGTGTGAGGAGTGGGGCTACTACCCAAGTGCTCAAGACATAGCACTGGTGGGGTGGTGGGAGGAGGGCAGTTCTCCTGAGAGGGGCAGGACCAACTCTCCTGTGAGGGCTTGGGCTGACTCTCCCCCAAGGGCTGGGGCCAGCTCTCCCGTAAAAGTGTGGTACCCCCTTAACTGTGCCCACAGCACCATTGGCACTATCAACACCCCTGTGCTCAGGGGGCAGGAGTATATATACCTCTTCTTTATTCACTCACTGGTTGACTCTTAGGTTGGTTCTGTATCTTGACTATTGTTAATAAGCCGTAATGAACCTGGCTGCAGGTCTCTCTTGGGTCGTCTCAGTGCACCTGCTCCACCTGTGCTTTGGTTGTGTCTGGCCCCCTCATGGCTTGGTTAATTCACGACAAACCTTGTTTGTGCTATTATGGTCTGTTCCACAAAAGTTGTAACTTGAGTTGAACAAGCATTTATTAAGCATACAGTGGACCAGTTACTGCCTTAGAGATTTCTAGCTTTACAAATTGGGGATGGTTCTCAATTTCTCTTCAGTTTGGTGTCAATATAGGCTTCAACCAAGTCTATCCTAATAAAATAAGCCAGTAAGGATGGGAAGAAAGAGAAGATATGATGGTGAAGTGGGTATAAGCATGAGCAAGGTGTAAGAAGAGTCATTTCTCTGTGTGTGTGTGTGTGTGTGTGTGTGTGTGTGTGTGTGCACGTGCACTGTTCTACCACTGAACTCTACTGCTAGCCCCTGTCCTTGTCGGAGACCAGCCATTATTTCAGCGTCCCCTTGACCAGTTCCTTAGAGTCTCTTTGTCATTAGCATAACGCAAACTTGGCTCACTGCTTCTGACAACTAGAGAAATAGGAATTGATTTTCTGAGGTTTTTCCTAAAATAGTCATTTCTCCAACAACCCTCAGAAGTCCGTTCTCTTAATAGATACCCATTTATACTAACACCTACCTAAGAAACTTAAGGAAGTGCTTGTTGTCCATTCTCTTACCGGATGCCTATTTATACTAACGGTTACAAAGTAGAAATGCGAAAAGGTGTGCATTACCCTTTACTTTACACCTAGAAGCCTTGCTACCATAAACAAGGACTACCTAGCCACCCAGTCCCACGCATCTTAGAAGGAATCAATCAGATGCTCCTGATGGCATATCCTGGGCAAGGTGGCCCAGGGCAGGGCTGGCCGGGAGGCACTGGGTCAGGCCCAAAGCTTGGTCCCACCCCTCTTTCTCTTTCATCACCTTGCATTTTTTTCTCCATCAGACCCCTCACCACAAATGCAACACCAGTTAGTTGCCATCCTTCTTCTCACTTGCTTTCATTGCTTCTGCTGCCTTTTTAAAAAAATTTTTGTTTTTGTTCTTGTTCTGTGGCAAAATGGGGCATGCAGGGGAGGGAAGCTACAGCAAGGGAATTACATAATTCAGAGGCTTCCGGAAGAGTTGATGGAGTCACATAGCTCTCTCCTGATTATTTCCCTCTTGGGCTCCAATTACATGTTAGAAACTTTCGGGCACTCCACCAATTCATCATCTTCAAATTCCCATGGATTATGAAAATCAAAGGGCCTGAACCCAAAGCTTAACATTGTTCTAGTGCCAGCAGAAGGCTTAAAGGATTAGATCCTGGGAGGCAGGAGGGGATAGTTTCTGTCTTAAGAAGGCAAAGAACAGCCTCAAATTTGGCTGGTATGACCTTGCTGGGAAATCTCCCTTTGCTCATCACTGTCAAAGGCCACTGCTGAACAAAATTATTATTTCTCTCTATTTGAATGACCACTTTGTGTTAATCTTTTTATGGTGCTAATTTTCTTATTTTCCGTGTTTCCTCCTCCACTCCACTCTCTGTACTGATTCTATTCAAGGTCTCATGCACTTTCAGCAAGTCCTCTATCACTGAGCTACATCCCCAGTATTTATCATCTTTTGATGTGTTCCTAGAGGGCTTGAGAGAAGTTAGACTATCATCTCCCAAAATGAAGTTTATGGACTACTTTATATAATATAGAACAGAACTGCACCTCACACGGGAATATCAGATTCTGGTTACTGAGTTTTTGCCAAGGTATTGCCTCCCATTCCAGGGCTCTGCTCAGAACCCGGACAGAAAATTCATGACATAGTCCAAGACAGTAGTTGATGGGTGTTTTAGGAAAACGCCAGTGGTATGACTAGGCTTGGAAATGCCAAGAGCTTTTCCCTTTTACTAATTGCCGGCCAGGAGAATGGGTGACTTTCAAAGTTAGTGGATGCTCTAGGAGGCAGCCACCAAGCAGAGAACTTTGCAGTTGTGTAGAAAGGGTCTTCTAGTCTTCTTGATGTTTCCCCAGTGGGCAAAGTCACATAGAAACCAGAGGAAAGGGAGCCATAGGGTAACTAACCAGTAGAGATCAGCTTTCTGATCTCAGCTGAGGCTAGATCTCATATCTGCTTTAATGTGATGACTGTTTTGCAGAGAAACAGAGAGGTTTCATAATGGCCCAAGGTCACATGCATAGAGAACATGAGAAGTGGAATTTGAACCCAGTGAAACTCTAGTGCTGGGGCTCACAGTTCCTCGGTAGTCTATTGTTGGTGCCTCTAGGCATAGACTACAGCAAGCATCCCTGAGGACCTCTATATAAGTGTTTACCTCATGTTCACTCTCAGCGGTGCATTGGCACGTTCATGTGCCAAGAGGCTAAGGTTGTTTTGCTTGCTTCATTCAGGATAAATTCCTTGCTGCACAGTGGAGTGGGCACCTACTTTTTTTTTTTTAATGATGGATGAATCTACAGAGAAGCCACAGTGTATCAGGTTCTGCCTTGCCCCATTAGGGTGCATTTTCAGTAACCCACTACTATTGTGATGACCCAGCAATAACCATTGCTTCAAGCCCAGGTTCTCATTTCTCCAGCCTGAAAGGAGTTTGGAGCTCCAGGCCTCAGTCATGAGTGGGTGGAGTCAAGGGATCAAGGAAGCAGAGTCTTGATTCCCCCCACCCCCAGCTTCTACCCCCATGCATGTGCTCACCAGATCCCCACGTTTCCTCTTTCTCTGGAGTCTGAACTCTTTCAGTGAAGTTCCTCTAGCTGACTCTCCTGAGTAGGAAAGGCTAGGAGTCTCCATGGCCTTTGTTTTCTACCATCTTCTTTCCGGTTTCAAATCTGTGCTGCCTCGCATTGTCCCCAGCCGAAGTCAGGGCAGACCAGACCTGCAGATGTCCTTATTTGTTGACCCAAGCTAGGTAAAACCCAGCCTATCCAGCAACAGGATCCAGTTAACAGAGGACCCACAAAGGGTTGATTGGACATGTGGAAGGGGACCAGTTAGGTGTCAGGATATTCAGAGGCTAACTTAATGACCACAGAAGGACATGGAGGTAGAGAATACCAAAGAGCAAGTTGTCATTGGCATGCTGTTTGGATAGTGAGGATTTGGAAAGTGAAAATGCTGAGGTAAGCAAGGATTTGGAAAACGGGGAGTGGGGGCAGATTCTCAAACAGACCGCTTGAAGTTTTTAAACACAGTTGTCAAGCTGTCCTCAAACTGCTTGTCTCTGCTCAGATAAAAATGAACCAGAGGAACAGCTTGTGGCCTTAAACTGGTCACAAAGCTAAAGGGTAAAGTGATGACAGCAAAAACAATTGTTGTGCCTTCCTGACCCAAAGTTAACAAAGGCTAAAGGATAAACTCATGTTGATAAATATGTTTGGTTATCTCCTTCCTCAAACACCTCCAGCAGGCCATTCACCTGCGGCAAGGCTGCCCCTACAGAACAGGGTGCAGTTAATTATATCTTCCTATGATTTTTAAAAATGCTGGTGGGTCCTGAGCAGCTGGTGGCGCGTCCCGGTGCCTGGTCTTGAGCAGCAGGGGCAGCGGGTCCCGAGA